>PVIH01023372.1:0-24966 GCA_004025045.1 Sigmodon hispidus
TCTGGACCAGGGCTTTTATTTTGGGGGAGGTTTTTAATGACAGCTTCAATTTCCTTAAGGGTTATAGGCCTGTTTAGGTAATTAATCTGATCTTCATTTAATTTTGGTAGATGGTACCTGTCCAGAAAGCTGTCCATTTCTTCTAGGTTTTCCATTTTTGTGGAATACAGATTTTCAAAATATGATCTGATAATTCTCTTTAACTCTTAACAACACGGAATAAGAAAACACAAAAGTATTAATGTCAGTCTTTGTGTGTCTACAGAAAAACGAGTTAGATTCATGACTACTGCAGAAGACAATGGAGTTACTTTTTGGACACTGATTTTTGTTCTTTTTCTTAAACCTGTTTGTGGACCTAAAGGCAGCATAGTCATGAACTCGCATCCAGATAGGCTCTACTTCAAGAATAAGCAGAGAGAGGTCTGAATACCCCAGAGCCACAGGATTACACCTTGTCTTGAACAGATGGCACATCAGAGACTTGAGAATTCCTGAAAGGCAACCAAAAGGAACATGTTGTCTTAGTGAAAATGTGTTAAATATAAGCATTGTTCTAGAGATGCTCTTCAGAAGTGTACTTTGATATTAAAAAGATGCTGAATGATTAGAACCCTGGAGTTTCTCACACCAAAGTGGAAATATGCAGTAGTAAATGCCTTGGACAAGTGCAGGGCACAGGAGCTAAGTATCACAAGCACAAATCAGGTCTCAACTCCTCCTCCAGGACCATAGGATCAGTCTGCTTTATTACCTGAAAAAGCTGGAAGATAAGATCTGGTGGTTTAACCCCATTCCTTTCTGATGTTCATTCTGAACTTTGCAGTGGGGAGATCAGACAAAGGAGGGACCAGAGGAACAAGACATCATCCTCACTGATTTGTACAAAGTGCATCTGGGGTCTGAATCTGAGATGAGTAGCTTCTGCAAAAATGAATGCAAACATTTGATTCTCTGCAGTGTTTCCAGGTTGGTATGATTTTCTGTCTTTCCTCACCTCACCCAATGACCCTAATCTTCACTAACCTTCAGATCTCAGGAGGACCTCATAACATATCTGAAATCATCCTCCTCACCATCAACTTTTTTTTTTTTAACTTATGGACCTTTTAGTGATAGGGGGCATTTTCTTGGCCTCTGATATAAGCCTTATCGCACATGTGTTTGTTACATGGACACATTAGGTTTGAAGTTCAAGAATTCAGATAAACTATTTTTTTCATGATCCTAACCTTGATTGTTAACTTGTCAAGCCAGGGAAAGGGACCATCACTTGAAGAATTGCCTCTGTCAGTTTTCCCTGTGGACATACTTTGGGGCATATTCTTGATTACTAATTGATATGCAAGTCCCCTGGGGCAGTATTCCCCAAAGACAAGTGGGCTTAAAATACATAACAAAGGTAGCTAAACATGAGCCCCAGGGTAAAGTGGTTATTAGTATTTCTCTATGGTTTCTACCTTATGTTTCAGTCTTGGCTTCTTTCTATGATAGACTGCAATCTACAAGATGAAATAAATTCATTTATCCCCAAGGAGTTCAATAAACACACACACACACACACACACACACACACACACACACACACACACGCCACAAATATAAACTATTTATATGTGCATAGAGAAGAATATATGTACAGGTATTATTCACTGTATATTTTAATAGATACTGATATACAACTTATATTCATTGATAACTAGTAGTAGAGTTTATTTATATTGTGGGAAACCTATGATTTAGAGAGGACCATCTAAAATGAAGCATCATGTCCCTTCCCTGGCTCTTGGACCACTCTGTTTATCCACTACCAACACCTTAGCAGGTGTGTTTCCCCAGATACAGTATGACTTGATTGCCTAGCACAAATGAACCTTCTCTTTTCCTGTTTGGAGCTTGCCTCTTACCCAAGTGAGTGGTATTGAGTACCTAAGAAACAAACTGACAAACAGTACAAATTCCCATTCCTGGTCTCTAAAATCTAGACTCCAGATCAGGAGATCAGTTGACAGGATTTGGTGTCCTTTCCTCTGGTTTCTTTTCACTGTTTTGATTAAATATCTTAAGACATTTTATAGGTAGTCATCTTATTGTTCTTGAGGGACACTTATTTGAAACTTAGATCACTCTTAATCTTATAAGTTCTTAAACAAAAAAGCATTGAACATGTGTGTGGACCACATCTTAGTATATTTAGTGTCATCCCTGTGAGAAAGAAAGTATTGATAAAGATCCCTTTAATGGCCCCCAGCTGCTGTCTGTTAATTATTTCAGTTATTTGCACATGGTATATATGTGAGGGTGAATATGCATACATGGGCATGTGTGAATGCCAGAGATGGGATTATTTCCTGTGATGCTCTCCAACTTGATTTTCGATAAAAAAAAAAAAATCTCTCATGGAACCTGGCTCTGTTTATGTGAGCCAGACTAGCCAGTTAGCCCCCAGGATGATTCTGTCTGCCTCCAGTACTGAGGTAACAGAGATCCACTTCCATGACCAGGTGTTCCCTGCAGGTGCTGAGGCTCTAGCTCAGGTTCACATGTTTGTGAGGCCATCTCTGCATGCCTCTTACCTCTGTTCTTATGAATGTTTTATCTCACAATCCCCCTTCCTTTGTCAGTTCTTGACTGTCTACACCCAGAGAGGGATAGGCAGTGACTTCCTTGGACTAGTTTTGCTCAGATTCTGCAAGTATTTTAGCATCTGTCAAGACTAAAAGTATTCTTATTGCTCACCATCTCTTAGGGTGATGAGGCCTTTGCCAAATGAAGATTTTGAGAATAAATAAGAACAATCTGGCATTCAGAACACAAATACATTCATGGCATATACATACACACTCACACATGCAGACACCCACACATGCACATATACACATACATACACATCCACACATGCACACATATACACACACACATTACTGAAAGTATTTTAAGGAAGGTTTATTGATGTTTCCATTTTTGTATATTTTATTAAATTTGTTCATTAATAATTTTATCTTGTTTTGGGCTTGCTTTTCATTTTGTTTATTTTTTATAAAGGCTAAAGTCTTATATAATGGAAGTAAGACTAGAAATAATGTATAGACCCAGTGCCTGGAGAAGCTGTGCTGTTTCTCTCAGATATTCATTTGAAATTTATACCACAGTGTCTATTGTACACAGGGTACATGCTGTTTCACAGTGATTTTACTTACGTCTATGCTTTGCGAGTCATCCTTTCTCATTGGTGACATCATAACCACAGGAAAACTCTTCTGTAGACCTGATTTAGCTAGCCACATGGATATTTCAACTGACTCAGATATTTAATGGAAACTTCCATCAAATACCTGTAATTTGACATTGTGAATTGTGGCTTTTTTTTTTTCTCATGAGTTAAGTACTGTTTCTAATTATGCAAAGATTGAAATTTTTATGAAGTTTTCAGCCTGATATGTGTTTCTTCCAGAACTAATTCTCTGCTTTCAGAAGAGTAACTCTGGTGGACCTGTTGCTACTGTCTGACCTTATTTCTCCATTCAGATTGAAATTAGCTGGGGGACTGTGGCCAAGGAGTTCATTTATTGAGTCATGTCTCAAAAAAATATTCAGTGAATGTCCTTCTCTTGATCTTTGCAACAACCTGGGCCGCTGCAGGTCCATTAGAAGGAAGAAGTCAGAAAAACCTTTCCCGAGGGTTTCTGAAACTTTATAAAATGCAGCATTCTAGTTATATATATGTATATATATACATATATATATGTATGTGTATGTGTATATATATATATATAACTCATATAGAGGACTTAAATAAGGCACATGAAAGATGCTAGAACTACCAAGGCTCTTTCATTCAGAAAGGACTTCCGTTGACCAGATACACTGGACACACCAAGAGATCACCAGAGAAATAAACTCCATTGCCTCTCACAAGTTATTAATCTCTGGTTACAGCTGACAAGTGATTAGAATTACTTTAAAGATTTATATAGGTATTTATTTATTTTTTGAGAAAACTAATCAAGAATCAATTCTAACTTCCACAAATTAACTGCAATTTCCAATAAAAAAAAAAAAAACTAGTTAGTACAGTTAGTGAGAATTGTGATTAGTCCTTTGGAAACTTTCCTGACCTCATGTTTAGGTTATCCTTGGCAGACTTAAAACAGTGGATTTTGTACTCTAATGAAGTAAACAAGGAGTATGACCCTTATAAGGGAAAAAATATGAGGGAAGATTACTTACCCTCTGCGGATTTTATTATTTATTAATTTTCTGTCCCAGTTTTTCATGGGCAAAGGAGTGAAATGTTAAGTCCACTTTTGCTGTTATGGTTTGAATGAGTTTAGGGGATTAGAAATATTCTGTATGTCTATAAGAACCCTTTATACTCAAAATTAAGGGTCAATTTACTTAGGGTGCACATAATTTTTAATTAAAAATTATTATACTGCTTTTATTAAGTAATTAAATTTACCAAGTGATTTCTCACAAATATTTATTAATATTAAGTTGTTTCTGGAACATAGCAGTAAGTAGCAAACAACTGTTTCACTCTGCACATGCAATAAGAGTGACTAAGTAATTATATTTTTCTTTAAATACAGTGGACACTATCACATTTTTCTAAGCTCTGGTTCATTTTTGTTTCCATTAGTGAATGTTTAGTAGAAGCCAAGATAAGGGGCATGCATTAGTGAAAAAAAATTGCTTCTCTTACTGAGATTTGGAGAAATACAAATCAATGTCATGTGTCATGTTCACATTCTCATGTGACTCATTTTTGTCAGCAGTCTGTTCTTCCTTCGTCTATTGGCACTATACCATGCATGCTATTAGTAAATGTTTGTTATTAAAACATAGAAGAATGCATGAATCTTGATGTAACTGCTTCATTTTATGCATTAGACTTAATTTAAATAGAATTACACAGTAGTTGTATCTGTTCACCATATTAGTTCTACTCTGTCCTTGCCATCTCCTTCTTTCTGCTTCTTTCTCACTATGATCCACTCACTTGCACTCATCTTTATCATTTACAAATGCCCTTTAAGAATTCCCAGTGTACAGGCTTCACTCCATATGCAGGGATTTTTATGCATTTGAATTTATAGTTCTCACACTCTGAGGAGCTCAGTATCAGATGGAGGGAAAGCTGTGTCAACATCACAGTTCCTCCAAAATAAAGGAGAATGAAAGAGGACTGTGAAACAACACACCCAGGGGACCTCTGTTATTCTTCCCATCATAGAGATGAATGGTTGCCCATGTGTCATGTTGGGGGGCTACGTAACTGTGCAGCATGTTGAGGAACCTTCCCTAGAGGATGTCTCAGACAATTGAGGCAGAAGTCAAGTGTCCAATCTAAGTGGCATATTCTGAAAATGAAGCCTACAATTCTTGCTTGAAGCAACATAACCAGAGGGAGCTCATCTGGATGCTGTTAGAAACAAGTCTGTATAAGGAATAAAGTCAATGCTAAACAAAGAATGACATTATGGCCTGTATTACTCTGGAGCAAATTATTCATCTATGTGAAATAACATCCTCATTAATAAAGGTACATTTTTTAAAGGGTAGTTTTAGGGACATCATACAATAAACAGTGATCTCTGAAAGATGGGAAAGTGTGAAGTAAGCCTCACATATTGCTGGGCTAGCTGCTTTGAAGAATTTTGGGCTCTGGTTTGAGCATGAAGGGCCTGGTGGACTGTCTGCATTGTGGACACGAGAATAGGAAAGATGCAGGAGTTAGAAGGGGATTAATTAAAAGCACAGCAGGCTGGACAGATAAACTTCAGAGGGCAAGCCTTGAAAAGTAAGTCCAGCAGTAGTGACTGTGCCTTTGTGAGAAAAACATTCAAGGCCAGAGAAATAACTAAGAAAAAAGACCCAAAGGCTTAGGAGGCCTCAGCTGCATGGCCAGGGGTTTTCTGTTTCTACCACTCCAGACTAAATGAAACTTAATGTATCTGTGGAGGTGTGCCTAGATAAATCTTGCTTCAGCAGGCAATTCATTCAGCCCAATCTGCCAATGCTGCTGTTCCCTTGCCTAAAATTTCTTGAAAGTCATCCTAAAAGAATCAACATGTTTATACACCATAGCCCAGACTTCTAGAAAGTGTGTCTAACTGAGGAAGAGAAATCCGCATTATGGCATGTCTCCAGGGAGACATAATGACTGGGAATCAGTAGGAGATTTCATATATTTTATTCTATATGTAAGTTACTGTCCTGTGCTGGTTGTCACCAAGTACCTGATGAGAAACAAAACAATAAATGTGTCTATTTCGATTCATAGTTCAAAGGTACAATCTGGTGGACAAGGTAGGGAAGCAGGAGCTTGAGGTGACTGCTCACCTTTAGTCTCCTATGAGGAAGTGAGGAGAGATGAGTACCAGTGCTCACTTCACTGTCTGTCTTTCTCCCTTTTTATTAGTCTAGTTCTCTGCCACAGTAGGATGGGTCTACCCTGTGTAGTTCAGTATCTTTGGAAACAGAGATATACTTGAGATGCACAAACTCCTCTCATGCTTTCACCTTACAGAACAACCTTCTCTTATCTAGAAGGTGAGAGATTCTTTCTTCTAAAACTCTACCTCAGTCACTTCCTAGAAAGCTTCTTTTCAGAGTTCTGAATAATCAAGTTAGGTAGAATAGCTAACTTTGCTTGACTTGCTTAGTTTCTTTATGTGACAGCTAGTAAAAGCTGTGCTATTCTTACTTTCTTCTATTATTTGTAGTATTTTTCTTATAGTATATGGGGCCATGTTTTTATCAAATCTATTTGGATTATCAAGCCAGAGGTTCATAACACAAGCCTGTATTACAATATTGCACCCATGGAGAAATAAGATTACATTTCGACTCCTCATGCCTCAGGAATTCTGTTTGTACTCCACTTCTATTTTCCTGTAAAATATGCTATTGCAGCACAAAATTCTGACAGAAGCCAGCACTCTAGGCAAGGTGCAATATGAAATTTAAAAGTTAAAGAGAAACATAAGACAAAATGTCATTTTAATAAGAAGAGAAAAGAATTAAGAAAAGGAGATTATTTTTTTCAAATTAACCTTCATAATTGCAAAGAAAAAAAGGACAACATAATATTCTTTTATGTGCTTACCTTACCTACTACCCAGTCTACTGATTTCCTTGAACGTGTAAAGATCTCCAGCTGTGCACATTATCCTGAATTGTTCCATACAGAAGCATCCTCAAACCCGACCCCTGTTTAGTTAGAGTTACCCCACAATGTGGCTGAAATTTTCCTTCTAGACACCACAAGCTTACTAATAAAATAATCATAGCCATGAATACATTACTTCTTTTGAGTTGTTTGCCAGTAAAATCCTACAGATTCCTAAATATTATAAGCTACTGCCAATAATTTTGTTATTCCTTAGAACTTAACCAATCATCAGACCCTATTATTGAAGACATCACATACTTCAATCATTGAATATGGAGAAATTAAGTGGGTACTCCACTGGAAGCTTCCTGCCCACTGGCTACCTTCCAGAGTGCTAAAGTTACTATGGGGGTTACCAGAGAACAAATACAATCACCAGTCATACTCATCTGTGAAAGCTGTGACCCATGAGAAGGACCAAAGACAGGCCTACTGAGGCACCAATGCTTGGATTTAAAAGACATAGCCAACCATTTCTGACTGAATTTAAGGCCCATTATACAAGCTGAAACTCCATATTTGGCACTAATGTCATGGCCAGGAACATGTGGATAGACAGATCATAATCTCTAGGTGACAACCTACTGCTGTGACTCTGCTGAAGGGGTTCAGTATTAACCACACTTTCAATGACTTACTGTTACACTCAGATTGTATCTGTCTCTAACCTCTCCAAAGAAGCAATTTTAAAATTTTATATTTTTTTAAATGGAGATTAACACAAAAATCCACAGCTGTTCAAGTGCAAGGGTCTGAATTGTTCTGTCCTAAGTGGGCTGGTCATCAAAGTCACGTGGCCTTTTTTCAATGATCAGGAATTATTTCGGGAAAGAAAATGGAAAGATTACAAGGGCAGGGGACAATGAGTAAACACAGGGCAACGTGGTTTTCTTCACAGAGCAGACAGTCACACCTATGAATTCATGGGTGTTGAGAGCACAAAGCCTGCGTGACACGGAGCCAAACAAAATCCAAATAAGGAGAGAAGAGGTGAACACAAGGCCCCATCCCCAGGTGCCAGTGATTGATAGAGGATGGGTTAGTTTTCTGAATGTGTGAAGACCCCTGCAGGTTAACCAAGGTCAAGTGGAAGACTACCTACCCAAGAATACCCAGGCAGTAACAAGCTGATAAATCTGTAGAAAAAAACTATAAAACAGAATGAAAGTTGAGTGGGAAGGGAAAGGGGTAGATCTGGGAAGAGCGAGAGAAGGGAGCAAATATGATTGAAATACATTTCATGAAATTCTCAAAAAAGTATTACAAATGAGAAAAAGCTAATGTGTGTGGTCTTTGTTTAGAGAGGAGGAGTCTATCTAACAAGAGAAGCTCAGACCTCAGAGAATCTGCAGTCCAGGCAAAGAAAGGTCAGATTTACAGAAGAGGTATGTGAAGCAAGAAAAGAATTGCTGCTGTGCTTTGGATGTGCTTCACCTCCCTATGGTGCCAGTGGTGGAAGTAGTTCTAGATCTAAGAATACTGAGAGATGCCTGGTATTTAGAAGGTGTAGCTAGTGGAGCTGATTAGGTCAGGAGTAGACCGCCTTTAGAAGGAATAAATCCAGCTTTCTCCATTGGCTTTCATAAGGCCTTCCTCTAAGTATATCCACTCTGTACTCAGCTGCTTGTCTGTTGTCCCACTTTTCTCATTGTTGTAATAACAGAAAGGAACTTTAGGGATAAAGCATGTCTGTGAGCCCATAGTTTAAGCTACAATAAATGGCATGGGAGCCATGGTGACCAGAGTGGCAGATGTCTGCTCACATTGTGTCTTCTGTCAGGACACAGAAAGAGATGACTGCTGCATTAAGCTTTCTGTCTCAATTTTCCCCCAAGACTCAATCTCATGAGATGCTACCCTCCCCAACCAGGGTGGGTTTATCCTCTTCAGTTAAATCCTTCTGGAGGTGTGTCTCCTATGTGATTCCATATCTAATCAAATTAAGATTCATCATGGTATCTATCTACCTTGCTAGGATGTAAATGGGGAATCCTATGTAAATACCAGGATATGCTGTTGTAAATCATTTCTCTAAGAAGGTTGCAGTCTTGGCCATTTTGCCATATGGTTAAAAGAGTCACTTAGGGAAAAAGCTATAGTCTGGGCAGAGAAGAGAAACAGGGTCACATGAGGGATGTCAGAATTGTCACAATGTTTTAGGTGGAGGGGTTCTCTGGGGCCACTGGTAAGAGCAGGTGATAATTCATCGGCCGGTTAGTGAATGAGAGACCCTGAACAGTAAGACCAACTTCAGCTGTCCCTGCTCTGACCACCTGGTGGCTTTAAGAAAGCACTGAAGCTCCAACAGCCAATTACCATCAGAAAGGAGTTCGTGGGTTAATGAGTTTTGTTAGCATGTTACTTTAATTGCTGCCGTTATTTCTGTACATACGCCTAGAGGCTTGCAACGGGTGCATTTTATTATTAATATTAAGCATTTTGTACAGCATTTTTTCTGTTTGCAAAGTGCTTTACAGTCATTAATTAGTTATTCCTCCTGACACCCTAGTGAGGTGATCCAAGCCCCATTCACATCCCTGCTTGGTTATAAGAAAAGATCCCAGAGTGTGGAGGTTAAGTGACTTAGCCAAGGTCACCAGGCCATTTAGAAAAAGGCTAGGATAAGAGAATCCTCCTGTCTTTCTTCAGTCCAAGCTGCTGCCATTGGAACTAGCAGCTTTCCCAGACAGTGTTCATAAATGTTACAGTAAATAAATACATGAAATCGGAGGTAGAGGGAAGGACCTGGGTACAACTCTGTCACGAACAGGAAGTAGAAATTGCTGAGAGAAGACCAAAATGGAACTGCAGTAATAACCTTCTGTATGTTCATATCCAGTTTAACGCGTCCTACTGAGGACCCTGGCTGTCCTCCCTGGTTGTTCCTCTGAGTCCATTTCCGTGCACATTCCGTCTTAACTCTGAAGACGTTTACTGCCCAAAAGGGCTCTGAGATGTATAATAACGTGCTGGTGCCTGGAAGGGCACCGTGTCAATTTAATTTGAACCAATTTGACAAGTCTGATATACTTTCAGGACAGCAGCCCACCGCGAGAGGACATCCAGCGCCTCTTGTTAGGCTCTTATCCCGCCATTTCTCCTGGAGGTAATTACCTTAGATCAAGAGACCGATTGTAAACGCGTTATGTTTTGCTGACAGCACAAAGCTTGGGAAAGCCAGGAACTCCAGTTCCAGAGGCAAGGAAAATGCAACACGATGTGCAACCCTCTCTAAGCCGCTCTGCAGCAAATGAAATTCAGTATTGACAAACGCACATTAATGCCATTGGCCCGGAGAGGGGTGGCCTGGAAAGTGCTGACCGGCAGAAGAAGCATTTGCCAGAAGTGTCATTGGGCTATGCTACGGGGAAAATCACAGAAGGAATCAGCTCCCAGGGCCTCAGGGACTTGTCTTTTTATTTTAAAATAGTCCATCATCTTAAGAATCAGAGGCCCTCTCCATACCTATCCATGTGAACCCCCCCAGTCCACCTGTCAATGTGAGGCACTCCTAAATCCCCTCGACCCCCAGGGATTAGTGATAAAAACTGACATCCTGTAAGAAAATATATTTTTTTTCTTTTGCTAAAAACAGGAGTACTTGATCTAAATCCCCTTATGGCAGATATTTTTTTTTTAAAGCAAAGCCTATTTTGCGTCAGCTTTAGCAGGACAAGCACAGCCTTGATTCCCACTCATTACTCCAGAATTCTTCCTTTCAGACATGAGAGGGGATCATGACTGTTCAGCTCATAGCACTTTTCTCACCTCCATTTTGATGATATTTCCAAAGAAAAAAACAATATCACAGAACCAGATGGGCCACCTTCCTCCGCAACACTCAAAGTTAGTTTTACCTTCCAGGAGAAGGAAACACCGCCAGCCAGGCACAGCACATTCTTCAGAGCACTTCTTTTCCTGGTATGTTTACTTGTTTAAAGTAGTCTCTGCCTGGGCTAAAAGGAGTTCATATTAAGAATTGGTGCTGTATGGATGGGCAGGTGGGGGGTAAGGGCACACAGAGAGAGGAGAGGGCAGACAGAACCATCAAGGGCAGTTCAAGGCTACCTTGGTTTACAAAGGGAGAGTTTGTCTCAAAAAGCCAGAGTGTGTTGAGGGGAAGAAGAGGAGGAGGAGGAAGCATGGGCTATGCTGTGAGTCAGATGCCAACCAAAGGTCATAACCATTTATTGGACTGTGAAGGTCACAGTTAGAAACAAGAAATGCCTAGGAACTCATGAACAAAAACTGATCAAGTCTTTGGATACCAAGTGTGTTCACCCTCACAATCACATACTCACATCCAGGAACTTAAACGTATCCGTGTGTGTATGTGTGTGTGTATGTGTGTGTTACTCATGCATGCATAAGCATATGCTTACACTGGTATACACATATTTATATGCACATAATTTTTCCCTAATGAAAACTCAACTGATCCAGAATTTCTTTCCAATGCTCTTCAGATTTTACCTATTCCTTCAAGGTTCTAGAAGCATAGACATTGATTTGGGATATACATGAATCATAAGGTGAGAATTTATATGTTCAACAGTTCAGAATCTCATTATTGGACGTGGCGAACCTGGACATGTAAGGACATTGGACATCTGTGCCATGGGAGACTCTGTCCATGTATCAGCCCCCTCGAAGTTCACACAGCAAACCCAAAACCTTAAAGGAAAGCCAGTCAGGACTCTGTGGAAGTGCTTGCTTAAATTTAGGTGGCTTTTTTTTAGGTCATCTCACTTTCTTCCACCAAACACAGAGCACTGCAAATCCCTAGGCAAATCTTCCAGGGAGTCATTGCCTCACTGCCCAGACTCTTTATGAGTGCCTGCTGTGTGCCAAAGTGTCACCCGTTTGAGTAGTTCTCATTGTAATAGCATGGGAATCATATCTAATATTAATTAAATGTCTATTGTTACTCTGTGTAATGTGCTATGCTAAATGCATTGCTGAATTACTCCATAGAATCCCCATAGCATCCTGGTGAAGAAGGTATATCTATTATCCTCGTGTTTAACATGAATAACCTCAGGCTTAGAGAGGTTGCTAAGAATTTCAAGATTATATAGCTAATAATTGTCTGTGATAGGGTTGAAGAAATCTCTGGCTGACTCCCAGGTTTATGCTCTTAATCTCTACCTCCCTGTATGAGCACAAGTCTATGACAAGAGGGAATACATGCGGAAGTGTTATTCCAGCTCAATTGCTTTTAACAGTAACAAAACATGCAGTTAGGGTGGGGGGAAAGACATGTAAACAACCAGAATAGATTGCAAAAGTTGCCTGCAGCAATGGACATATGTTTGGCTCATAGGAAGATCATTTGGTATTATTTATCTTTTACAGATAATTATTAGCTAGAAAGAAGTGCCACTCCTATTTTGACCCCTAAGGAAATGAAGCTGGTAGATATTACAGATATGTTTACAGATATGATGCTGGCAATAGAATGTTCTATTCCATGAAGTGATTTTAGTCGATTTAAATGGTAAAAAATATATATAATTCTAGGAAGCTTTCTTATAATGTCTTAAGAGGCCCTACCATGGTTCATATAGATTTGCATATGTGGTCACTTTAATCTCTGTGCTAAGTAGCTGGCTTGAGAGATCTGTCAACACCACACTGCTATGAATCTACACTGAAAAATGGGGAGAGTCATGTGTCAGTAGACATAAAATCAAACTGACAAGTAAGACAAAAAATATTCAGTTTTATAAATCAGTTTCTGTATCAAGGGGATATGAAGCTTTGTTAATATGCTTTATAAGTATTCAAACTCATAACTGGTTAGCCCTCTTATTTGTCGTAGTGAATAACCAGCTAGTGTCTAGTTCATAAAGGCCTTATGGATGACCTTCTATAGTAAAGCAAGCCCTTCCCGTCTTCCTTTAAATGTGTGCAATGTACTCCCAGCTCCCTCATACCTTCTTCAAGAATTACATTTCTGACACTAAACCAGAAAAATCCCTAATTACCCACAGTTAAGTGTAGCCCTCACCCCTCATCAAGGAAACTTCTATTTGCAATAGAACATTACAGAAAACCACAACCAGTCAAAATGCATATTTCTAGAGCCTAGTCCCAGTGGATTTATCTACAACACAGTCCCTGTACCTAAGGCTCGGGAGTTATTGCAGAAGAGAAAGTGGAAAGATTATAAGAGCCAGAGAAATAGAAAGTATGTTGTTAAATTGTGTCACCTGGAAACGTTAGAGGCAACATATGTGAAATCTCAGCAATAAGAGTGCCCAAGCATGAGCTGACAAGCCCACAAGCAATGGATATGCTAATGGAAGGGGAAAGATTACAAGGCCTCAGTCAACAGCAGGAGCTACAGGCAACCATGGAAGGCTGAAAGTGGAAAAAATAGTCATGCCCAGGGAAGAGCAGGAATAAATGCTTATCCAATGGTCATTTCTGAAAACATATACGCATAAATAAGGTAACAAAAACTGAGCAGGTCCTGTTTATGTATTTAGCGATGCAAATATGTGTGTACATACACAAAAGACAACAGTTAATGAAGTAAGAGGCCATGAGTTTGAAAGAAAGCAAGGGGTGAGGTAATTGGAAAGGTCTGGAGAAGAGAAAAGAAAGAGATAAATAATGTAATCATATTATAGTCTCAAAAATAAAAAAAATATTTTTATAAAGGAATTATATTGCTTCAGTATCAAGTTTTACTGTTATTTATCTGGGGACTTTTAAAACTCCATATCTATAAATTTCCAATCTACAAAGTTCAAATTAATGACTTTTAATTCCAAAATCTACTTTTCTCTGCATGTGTTAACTAAACATCTGCAAAGTATTGAACACAATTCCTGGTGCTAAGGAATACAAGAAAATTAGAACATTTTTAAGTAAGGTAAATATATTTAAAGCTTCTCTGAGAATAAAGAAGTTATATTCCTGAAACAAGTGATCAAATAAAGGAGAATGAGCAACTCAAAACCCCAGTGACATATGCTGCAACCATCCAGCCTAGGCCATTGAAGAAGGAGGAGAAAGTGCTGGGAACAGTACTGTCCTGAGAGATTGTTGTAAAGTGTTGCATTCCTATACGAATTTGTGTCTGAATTTTACTAAATGCAGAAGCCACATTATGACCAGTATTTAGGAAAGAAAGATGTGACTCTCACTGATTTGGGAGACCCATGGCACAAGGACAGATGAGACCAGAAGAGAAACTTAGTGCGTTGGGTAGATGGTCATTAATTCAGCACTAGATGCAGATCAGTGAAGATATCATAAGATGTTTTCCTGCTCACAGGAGGACAAATGAGCTCCATTTGCAGCTCAGAGGGACTGGCCAGAGCTCCCTGCAGATTCTTATTGAAATATACCTCATCAAGAGAACATTCAGGACCATTGGGAGGGGAGCAAATGGCCAATAGGAGGACTGACTAAAATGAGAGAAGCAAAAATAATTTCCCAGATTGCCACTGACTATTAAAATAGGCCATGAGGGTCCTTGGTTAGTACTTTAACAATTAGTTAATTTTAACAGCAGGGAAGCCATTAGCTGACCAGCTCACTCTTCTGCCCAGCATATCCTACCCAATGAGCTGTGATTGGGGCAATAAAAATGAGATTGTGCCCAGACAATAAAATATTTAGACTTTTAATATGTTGATGGGAATGGACTTCATTTAAAGAGGTAGAGCATCATCCTTTGTCTTATTTGTTTTTCCAAGGCTTTGGTGAGTAGCCATACTTCACTTTTTTTTCCAGAAAGGAAGATGGGATATGTGTAACATCATTGCATGAATATCCAGTTGATATAATTTATAAAGAATATGGAAATCAATGGTGTAAACATAACTTTGTCTATGAATAATGTCTGTGCGTAATGTCTTTACCAGGAAATGCCACCCAAACATAAATTGAAGATTTAAATTTAATCTACAGAATGCATGTAAATAATTTAAACACTGTATATGCAAGTTAGTGTAAATATCATAAACTCCTGAAAAAGAAAATGAGTATGCAAAACTTTTTGCCCCAATGAAGCTAATATTCACATTACTGTTGTCTCTCAACAGAAGTTTGTTTTATGTGTCAAGTGATAAGTGCAATGTATATTCATATTTGTTCTATGATTAGAACTTGAATTCTACTTTCTTGAAATCCTTTCTGCAGTGCACAAGGAGTACAAACTTGGGACTGACTGTCTTTCTCCATACACAGTCTACACTGGAAAGTCTTTTGTCTTGTTCGAAACCCACTTTTCCACAGTCTCTCATATCCAAGTGCTGAAAGTCACTATGTCTGTCTTGAAACATGGAGTCCCTTGCCTGGAAAAGAACAGTATTTCTCATGCTATTTTCAAGAATCACAATGTTATCTGTTCCAAACATGACCTCTGTGTCACCTGTTTCCATGCCCAGGGGACACTGAGGAAGAAAATTCAGGAAGTGTTGGAGCAAGAAGGTGGAGATGACTGTTACCAGAGTCTGTCTTTTGGATATGACAGGATCATTACAACCATTGACACCTAGCAGGTGTGACATCCTGCATGAGGTGGAACTTGTTAATATTCCATCATTTGAGTGACCGGAGGCTATACCACTCCATGCCACTCCATTGGCAATTAATAGTTGTTAGAAAGTGGAAACTCATTTTGTTTAGTAATTTATTTATCGGCAAGTGGCCTGTGCTCCAAAAAATAAAACCTTGGAACACACACACTTATAAACCCATATATGTATCCAAACAAGCCTAATTTAATGGAGCAGGTCACTTAAAAAAGCATTGAAAGTAGGGTTCTAGGTGGGAAGAAGAAAGGGGTATCAGGAGTCAGGAGAGAAAAAGGAAGGGTAAGGGGAGGGCAAACATGTCCAAAATAGATCATATAGATGTGTAAATTGTTAAAATTATGTTAAAAATTAAAACTTAAGGGAAAATTTTGTAGTAACTGAAGTCAAGTTGTCGTGGAAAGCAACTAAAGAGGCTTTTTAGTCAGTGAAGCCGATAGCTGAGAGTCCCTTGGAGGACTAATATTGCTTGGATGGAAAGGATAAAAGGCCCGGGCCTCATATCTGACAAAGCACTCAATGGTGAAGAGCTTAGCAACCACACTTGCTCCTTTCCCAGGTCAAAGGACTTGACATGACAGTAGATTCCAGTACACTTTAAGGGCCAGTCTGACTACACCTTCCAGAATCTCCAATGTGACTGGTGCTCTGCATTAACCTCCCAGCATCACATCACTGTTGATGAGATGGTCATCTCTCAGTTGCTTTGCTGGCATTACATCATCCTTGAGTTCTTAGCTCATCACTTAACTTCAGATTCACTAGTATTCCTTATTTATCTGAAGGGGGCGCAGGAAAGAAACAAGAAGGATAATTTACATTTCCTGATTCAAAGCCAGGGTCTATTCATCATCGCCTGAACATCGCTTATAAAGATGATAAATGAATGTATAGTAACTGAACCCTAAAACAAAATAATGTGTTTTTCTTAAAGCTTCGCAGGGCTGCATTTCCGTTGTAATTAGTTTACCATATTTTTTTAAATCAAATTCTGTTAAACAACATTCAAAATGAAATCTGATATTCAGGATGTTAAAACCAGCCCCCCAAAGAGAAAATAAGGATATTTTTGCAAATATAATGGTGCAAAAAAAAATTAAGGCAATTGCATAACTCTCAAGAAAAGCAAGAATGATGCCATGTCTTGTTGACTGTATGATATAAAAATCTAGGTTGCTATAAGAGAAGAGACCTTTTTTTTAATTCCTTAGTAAATTGCTACTTATTTTGAAAGTTTGAATTGAAATTGTCTATAAGTTTCTTGACTTCTATGCTGCCCACTGGGGGGAAAAGGAAAACATCCAAATGTTACCATTGTAATTTCAATATTTCACCCTAACTTAATTTTCTGGTTAGAGATTGTGTGTGTTTGTGTGTGTGTATGTGTGTGTGTGTGTGTGTGTGTGTGTGTGTGTGTGTGTGTGTGTGTGTGTGTGTGTGTGTGAGAGAGAGAGAGAGAGAGAGAGAGAGAGAGAGAAAGAAAGAGAGAGAGAGAGAAAAGAGAGAGAGAGATACAGAAACAGAGACAGAGCAACAGAAAGAGAGAGAGACAGAGAATCTAATAATGACAGGGGAAATATGGCAGCAGACAGCCTGAGCAGGAAGCTGAGAAATTACATCTTCAACTGCAACCATAAGGCAGAGAAGAAACTGTCAGTAAGGTAAAGCTAAAACCTTTCAAACCCAGTGACACTCTTGCTCTTGTGAGCTTCCACCTCTGAAAAGTTTCACAACCTCCCAAAACAACATAACCAACTAAGAATCAAACATTCAAACAAATGAACATATGGAGTACTTTTTTTTCCAAATGTGGGAAATTCTCACTAAACATCAAATACCAAATGTCAAAAATTAATCTGTATTTGAACCCATGGCTTCCTTTTTATTCATTGCTATGTAAAGACAGAGAGAAGCCAAATTATACTGCAAATGCTGTATGTATCTTTGAGCATTAAACCCAATATAAATACTATTCACAGTAGAAAACAAAAATACTTTACACAGGACGAGTAACCACAATTGCCAAACAACATAGTATACTACATGGAAGACTCATGAATTTCTTTACTGTCCAAATACATGGATACAAAAGGAACTGAGGTGTAAATTGTGTTTTTATTCTCAGAGAATCTACATGCATGCACATACATGCACCCACACACTAGCACAAGTGTACACATGTGCACACTCACATACCACATACACATGCATGTACAAACATGTCACAGAACTTATTAGGCTGCTATATTTATATATTTAGGTAATGTTTATTTATTTACACCATTTATGGTATAAAGAAGATTTAGAGAGGGAGAGAAGGAAGCAGCGTGCAGGGGAATGTCATAGAGTAGTTTTTTTTAACCATATTACAGGTTAAAAAAAGAGCCGGGCTCTCTCCTCTTCTTGGACTCTTTCCAGTTGACCATGCCCTGCCCGGCTCCGGTTCCTTGCCATCATTAGAGTTTAGCTAGGTAGCTTTCGGTTTCCCAATATATCTCCCCCTTTTGACTAAATAAGAAAGTTTTAAACTAAGTATAAAACTATATATTTTAGGGATCATTATAAGGTTGTGTTTGGGAAGAGAAAGGCATTAACATAAGTGAGGTCAAACTATAGTTAACAAACAACAAATATGAGGTGTATTTTCATGTCTAGAATGTTGATATGAGGCAACGTATAGGGATTGTTTTAAAGTTGCTTATTTTAAACAATGAAGTTTTAATATTTGAGTGTTTTTGTTGAGATGTGAAGTAATAACAACTTTAACTATTTAGTCTTTAACACTATCAAGACTTGAGAAGGAAAACATATTGTTTGATGTTGGAAGCACGAGAAAGTAACTTTTAAGATTTAGGAGAGGACAATGACAGTTAATTATTTGGATAGTCATCTATCACTTTTTTCTATTGTGGGAGCATTTATCTTTTTGGTTATTGGCTTAGGATGTCTGACAAGTTTCTATAGAAGCAGGGTATTTTTGGGCAAGACTGGTTTATTTTGTTTAGGCAGGCTTTGGCAGTCTTTATTTTTTTTATCTTTTTTGTTTATATTGGACAGTGTGTTAGGACAAATGTAGTTTTTTGTTTTTTAGGCCATTATTTGTCAAACAAGACAATTTTTTGTAAGATGTTTGTGATGTTTAACATTACATTGGGAAATGAATAGTGATGTCAGGAGTTGTTGTGTTTTTTAAGGCCAAATTTTAGATAACAAAATTTTGAATGTCAAAATTTTTCGTCTATGAAGTGGTTGAAGATGCCTATTTACTTGGTATATTTTAACATGTTTTTGAAAAGTTTGAATATCTTGACTGTTAGATGGCAAATTTGAGTAGTAGTAATTTGTAATTTCAGTCAACTAAGAAAGTAAAGCTTGGGTTCCAGGAGAGGGTGCTGTCTGGAAAGGGTATCCCAGCGCACTCTATAGTAGGCAAAGGTAAACTCCGCCTGCCATGGTCCCACCAGCTGCTGCTGAGGGAATTTGCACTGCTACCCACCTCCAATTGAGCAAACAGATAAGGACTGGGGACCCTGAAGGACAGACTCAGACCCTGCCCAGAGGTGAGGAGGGGTCAGCAGGCCACAGCGCCTGTATCTCTGCCAGAAGGAGTTGAGCTCCCATCGGTTCTGGTTCCGGTTCCAGGACCAGGTGTTGTCTGCAGAGCTTGTCCCAGCGCACTCCATAGCAGGCAGAGATAAACTCTGACTGCCACGGTCCCCCAAACTGCTGCTGAGGGAGTTTGCATGGCCATCACCAACCTCCAATTGGTCAAATAGAGAAAGATTGAAGACTTGAAATTCCGTCCCCTGCACAGTGCAGAAGTAGTGATTTAGCAGACCTTTCAGTGGTGACAGGAGGCACACAACCCTGAGTGTCACAACTGACCACAAGTCACCTAATTGTGAACCACTGAAGCCATGGGCAGACACCAGTGCAAAAACTTACATAATAATATAAAGGATAACAAGGTTACTCCAGAAGAAAGTGGTGATCCTATAAATACAAGCCCTGAACTGAGCAATGAAGAGGAAACAGAAGGAATCAACACCAAAAATTCCATTTTGATGATCATCGAAACTCTCAAAGAAGATATAAAAAATAGCCTTAAATAAATAGAAGAAAATACAAACAAAAATTGGAAGAGATGAACTAATCTATGAAAGAAAAATGCCAGGAAAAAGCTGAAATAGAAGCAATAAAAAAAGGCACAAAATGAGACAAAGATGGAAATAGAAAATCTGAAGAAAAAAGCTGGAACCACAGATACAAGCATAACAAACAGAGTTCAAGAGATGGAAGATAGAATCTCTGAAGTGGAAGACTCAGTAGCTCAAATAGATATATCAGTCAAAGAAAATACTAAAACTAAAAAAACCATAACTCAAAATGTTCAGGAAATCTGAGGCACCATGAAATGACCTATTTTGAGAATTATAAAAATAGAAGAAGGAGAAGAATACCAGCTCAAAGGCACAGATAATGTTTTCAATAAAATCATAGAAGAAAACTTCCCTACCCTGAAGAAGGAAATGCCTATAAAGATACAAGAAGCTTACAGAACACCAAATAGATATGATTCCAAAAAAAACTCAGCTCGCCACATTATAATCAAGCCACAAAACATACAGAATAAAGAAAAAAATTTAAAAGCTGCAAAAGAAAAGAGCCAACTTACATATAAAGGCAGACGCATTAGAATAATGCCTGACTATTCAATGGAAAAGATAAAACTAGAAGGGCTTGGTCAGAAATTATATAGATACTAAAAAAGCATGGCTGCCAAACTAGAATACTATACCCTGAAAAATTATCAGTCACCATAGATGGAGTAAACAACGTATTTCAAGACAAAGTCAGACTAAAAGAATATCTATCTACCAATCCAGCACTACAGAGAGTATTAGAGGTAAAACTCCAACCTAACGACCCCAGATACACCCATGAAATCACAAAAAATCAGTAAGTCCACAGAAGAATACCCCAGAGAAAGGAAATACAAACAAGTTACCACCAAAAATGACAGGAAATATGAATCAATGGTCACTAATTTCCCTTAATATCAATGGACTCAACTCTCCTATAAAACGAAACACAATATCAACATGGATACAACAGCAGAAGCCATCCTTCTGTTGCCTACAAGAAACACACATCAACCACAAAGACAGACACAGGCTTAGAATAAAGGGTTGGGAAAAGATTTTCCAGTCAAATGGTCCTAAGAAACAAGCAAGGGTTGCAATCCTAATATCTAACAAAGTAGACTTTAAGCTAAAAGCAATTAAAAGGGACCAGGATGGTCACTATTTATTCATCACAGGAAAAATTGGTCAAGAGAGGATTTCAATCTTGAATATTTATGCCCCTATTATTAGGGTACCTACTTATGTTAAAGAAACACTGCTTAAGCTCGAATCCCACATCAATTCTTACACCCTAATAATGGAAAACTTCAATACCCCACTTTCCACCCTGGATAGATCAAATCGACAGAGCCTCAACAGAAAAATAAGGAGTCTAAAAGAGGCTAGGATGCAAATGGATTTCATAGATATCTACAGAACCTTCCACCCAAAGGCAAAGGAATATACATATTTCTCAGCTCCTCATGGAACTTTCTCCAAAATTGACCATATAATTGGTCATAAAGCAAATATCAACAGATTTAAAAAATGGAAATAATCCCTTGTAACATACTGGACCACAAGGGCCTAAAGTTAGAGTTCAACAACATCAAAACCCAAAGAAAGCCTACCAACTCATGGAAACTAAACATCACTCAGCTGAACCATTCCTGGGTCAAGGAAGAAATCAAGAAAGAAATCAAAGTCTTCCTAGAATTTAAAGAAAATGAATCCACAATGTATCCAAACTTGTGGGACACATTGAAAGCAGTCTTAAGAGGAAAATTCATAGTGCTAGATGCCTATATGAAAAACCCAGAGAAATCCCACACTAGAGACCTAACAGCGCAGCTGAAAGCCTTAGAACAATTAGAAGTGAACTCATCTAGAAGGAGTAGATGGCAGGAAATAATCAAACATAGAGCTGAAATCAATACAATTGAAACAAAAAGAACAATACAAAGAATCAATGAATCTAAGAGTTGGTACTTTGAGAAAGTTAACAAGATAGATAAGCCCTTAGCCAAACTAATCAAAAAACAGAGAGAGATTGTTCAAATCAACAAAATCAGAAATGAAAATGGGGACATAACAACAGACACCCCAGGAAATACAGAGAATCATCTGATCATATTTTGAAAATCTGTATTTCACAAATTTCTGAATTTTTTTTCCATCCCTATATATCCTTATTCAAGGTCCCTTCCACCTCCCACCACATCAGGTCATTTTTCTCCTCCACAAGTCCCCATCCCCTCCCTGGGCAGGGAGCAGACAGTCCTATGGTCCCACTGACCATAATATGTTTGGATCAGTCTCCAATCCTGGCAAAATCCAGTTTTGTCCATCCTCCCTCAAGAGTGAGTCAGGTGTTCCTACAGTTGGAGTGGGGTCCGAAGGGTCAGTCCAGGGTGTTTCTGATCCCAAGCTGTTCAGTGGTTGTGGTTTGCAGCTCGGGCATGCTTGGCTTTTTCTCTTGTTTGTTTGTTTAGAGACCACTAATGAGTGAGTACATCCCCTTCTTATCTTTCTGAGTTTGTGATACCTCGCTCAGGATGATATTCTCCAAATTTATCCATTTGCCTGCGAATTATAGGATATCATTTTTTCTTACTGCTGAGTAGTATTCCATTGTGTAGATGTACCACAGTTTGTTAATCCATTCTTCAGTTGAAGGACATCTAGGTTGCTTCCAGGTTCTTGCTATTACAAATAATGCTGCTATGAAAATAGTTGAGCTAATACCTTTGGAGTATGAGTGTGCCTCTTTAGGGTATACACCCAGAAGTGGTATTGTTGGGTCCTTGGGGAGACTGATTCTCAATCTTCTAAGAAACCACCATATTGCATTCCAAAGTGGCTGAACAAGCTAACACTACCACCAAAAATGGAGGAGTGTTCCCCTTGATCCACATCCTCTCCAACATAGGCTGTCATCTGTGCCTTTTATCTTAGCCAATCTAACAGGAGTTAGGTGGTATATCAAAGTTGTTTTGATTTGCATTTCTCTGATGGCTAAAGATGAAGAGCACGTTTTCAGGTGCCTTTCAACAATTCCTAGTTCCTCTGCTGAGAATTCCCTTTTTAGATCTGTACGCCATTTTTTGATAGGGTTATTCGCGCTTTTGGGCTCTAAATTCTTGAGCTCTTTATATACCTTAGAGATCAGTCCTCAATCACTTCTAGGGTTGGTAAAAATCTTTTCCCATTCTGTAGGCTGGTGTTTTGTCTTATTGACAGTGTCCTTGGCTTTGCAGAAGCTTCCCAGCTTCAGGAGATCCCACTTATTGATTGTTGGTCTTAGTGTTTGTGCCACTGGTGTTATATTTAGGAAGTGTTCGCCTGCGCCAATTCATAGAAGTGTATTTCCCACTTTCTTTTTATCAAGTTCAAAGTGGTTGGGTTTAAGTTGAGGTCTTTGATCCACTTGGATTTGAGTTTTGTGCAGGGTGACAGGCTCAGATCTAAATGCATTTTCTACACACTTTCATCCAGCTATGGCAACACCATTTGTTAAATATACTATCTTTTTTCCATTGAATGTTTTGGGCCTCTTTGTCAAAGATCAGGTGTTCATAGGTTTTTGGGTTAATGTCTGGATACTCAATTCTATTCCATTGATCCACCAGTCTGTTTTTATGCCAGTATTAGGCTGTTCTTATGACTGTAGCTCTATAGTATAACTTGAAGTCAGGGATGGTGATACCTCCTGAGGTTCTTTGGTTGAGTAAAATTGTTTTGGCAATCCTGGCTTTCCTGTTATTCCAAATGAAACTGAATATTGTTTTTTCAATGTCCAAAAAATGTTGTGTTGAGATTTTGATGGGCAGTGCATTGAATCTGTAGATTTCCTTTGGTAGAATTGCCATTTTTACTATGTTGATCCTACCGATCCAGGAACATGGGAGAGCTTTCTATTTTCTGATATCCTCTTCAATTTCTTTCTTCACTGATTTAAAATTTTTGTCAAATAGGTCTGTTACTTCTTTGGTTATAGTTACTCCAAGGTATTTAATAATATTTGCAGCTATTATGAAGGGTAATGTTTCTTTTTTTTTTTTTCAGCTCTTCTATCTTTAGTGTATAGAAGGGCTACTGATTTCTTTGAGTTAATCTTGTATCCTGCTACATTGCTGAAGGTGTTTATCAGCTGTAGCAGTTCCTTGGAAGAGTTTTGTGTGTCACCTATGTATACAATCATATCATCTGCAAATAGAGATAGCTTCACTTCTTCTTTTCCAATTTGTATCCCCTTAATCTCTTTTTGCTCCCTTATTGCTTTAGCTAAAACTTCGAGAACTATATTGAATAGATAAGGGAAGAGAGGACATCCTTGTCTAGTTCCTGACTTTAGTGAGATTGCTTTGAGTTTTTGTCCATTAAGTTTGATACTGGCTGTCGGCTTCTTGTAAATCGCCTTAAATATATTTAGGTATTCTACCTGTTTTCCTGATCTCTCCAGGGCTTTAATCATAAAGGAGTGTTGGATTTTGTCAAAGGCTTTTTCAGCATCTAAGGATATGATCATGTGGTTTTGTTCCTTTAGTTTGTTTATATGATGGATAACATTCACAGTTTTTCGTATGTTAAACCAGCCCTGCATTTCTGGGATGAAGCTCCCTTGGTCATGGTGGATGATATCTTTTATACATTGTTGTATACAGTTTGCCAAAATTTTGTTGAGAATTTTTGCATCAATATTCATGAGTGAAATTGGTCTGTAATTCTCCTTCTTTGTTGTGTCTTTGAGTGGCTTGGGTATTTGAATGATTATGGCTCATAAAAGGAATTTGGTAATATTCCTTCAGCTTCTACTGTGTGAAATAGTTTGAGGATTAATGGTAGTAATTCTTCTTTGAAAGTCTGGTAGGATTTGGCACTGAAACCATCTGGGCCAGGGCTTTTATTTTGGGGGAAGTTTTTAATGACAGCTTCAATTTCCTTAAGGGTTATAGGCCTGTTTAGGTAATTAATCTGGTCTTCATTTAATTTTGGAAGATGGTGCCTGTCCAGAAAGCTGTCCATTTCTTCTAGGTTTTCCAATTTTGTGGAATACTGATTTTCAAAATATGACCTGATAATTCTCTGTATTTCCTGGGGGTCTGTTGTTATGTCC
>PVIH01023373.1:6723-25065 GCA_004025045.1 Sigmodon hispidus
AAAATGCTGAAAAGTTAACAATAACTATAAAGAAGATAAAAATCATAAGCATGACTTATCAAGGGTGATAATGCAAATAAGATTGCTACACATATATTTACTTTGTGTTCAGCTTTCCCTCTGAATTTTTTTCCATCCCTGTATATCCTTATTCAAGGTCCCTTCCCCCTCCCACCACATCAGGTCATTTTTCTTCTCCGCAACTCCCCATTCCCTCCCTGGGCAGGGAGCAGACAGTCCCATGGTCCCACTGACCCAGTAACGCTTGGATCAGTCTCCACTCCTGGCAAATTCAGTTTTGTCACCCGAACTCTTAAGAGGGTGGTTTTGGTAGAGAAATCCCATTAAGTAATGAGTGTTTTGTGGTCTCCCATTCTCTGTATAATATCTGGCTATGAGTCTTTATATTTATCCCCATCTGCTGAAGAAAGAAGCTTCTTTGAGGGTGGCTCAGCAAAGCAGTGGTCTATGAGTATAGCAGAAAGTTGAATCTCATTAGGAGTCATTTTATTGCTATGTACACACACACTTGTGCACACATGCACACACACAACATTAGACCACTAATGTTTACTTTTTCCCCTAGATCCCCGAGCTAACTAGTCTCTGGTTTTGGTAACCCAGGCAGTGTAGGGTATGGGGTCCATCTAGTGAGGCAGGTCTTAAGTCAAATCATATATTGTTTGGTTAATCCATAAGCTTTGTGCCATGATTGCCTTACTATCACTTGTAGTAGGTAGAACGTCATTGTAGATCAAAGGGTTTATGGCTGGCCTGGTGTCTACTTTTCCCCTTTGGTGGCATTTACAGTATCTTCCTCCACCCAGAATATTTAGGGTAAAAACTTTTTGTAGCCATGAGCTCAACTTCTTCATGATCAGTGAGTTTTTTATGTGTTGTCCTTAAGTCCTTGGTGTGAATTTCTGAAGAACATCATATACACTTTGTAACAATTATACAATGGAGCATTACTAAGCTATTTTTTCTTTTAAAAGATAAAAATCATTAAAATTTCAGGTTAATGGATGAAATTAGGAACAAACGTACATTTTTTTAGGGAAGCATCTCAGACATAGTAATATAGTATGTATTTGCTTATATTTCGATATTAACTATTTAAGTCAATGATAAATAAGCTACAATCTATAGAACCAAAGAGGTTAGTTGGGCACAGAGTAAAAGTCTAGGAGGCACTGAAAGGTCTTCCTATGGAGGGCATTGAAGGATTGGGGGCTGGGACAGGGGGATCAAGTGAGGAGGGAAGGATGAGGGAGGGGACATGGGGAGAGACAGGTAAAACTAAGGGTATTGTGATAATATGAAAATTTAGCGCAGCAGAAGCATCCTAAAATATTCACATATCTGAAAGTAATCTAAATAAAATCTCTCAATAATGGGGTAGACAGAGTCACAACTAGCAATCTCTTGTCATTTAATACAGCATTTATTTCTGTGATTGGCTTACATCTAATTGAGTTGTTGGCCAAAAGGGTCTTATAAGAATCCCCAGACAATCCAAATTCCTAATATCAGACCATTTTTTTTTTCTTGAGGATGTTATGCTAGAAACATGTATAGTCTGTGTCACAATTTATTAAATATTAAAATATTTATAATGTTTAGTAGTTTCAATGGCAGCAATTTTACAGGATGCTGAGGTTACTTTGAAGGTCTTTCTATAGAGGTCAGACACAAAATAGATTTCTATGTTACTTAGTTTCCTCTCATTACAAAATGGGATTAATACAAATGCACCTAGATATTCTTCCTATCCCACTTTGTAAGTGCAGAGAGTTCACTTTAGATTGCACATAGAATAAAAAGCAAAATCCAAGAATTTGAGTTTTAAAGAGTTTTATATATGATAGACTGTATGAGAAATGTAAATAGATGATCAGAAGCTGAGCAAGCACAACGAATATTAACACACGGAAAATGCTAAGGAGACCACGTGTAACATTCAATTATCATTTTGCTCATCACTAAATATTTAAAAGAGCAAAATTTGATGACTAGTATTGTGACAAATATAATTATTTCTCTGGGTAGCCACACTCTATTGAAAAGGTTTATAAAGTTATAATCAGAAGTACATGCCAATCCATTCTTGAAAAACTACAAAGCACATTGTGGTAATGTTATGGCTGCCTATGCTTTGGGCCCTGCAAGTTCCCCTTTGGAGGAGGTAGAAGAAGCCACAGAGAACAACAACACAGTCTCTAGAGTCTAGTTGAAATAAACAAGTCCAATTTATTGAGAAAAGGACAAGCACTTATATACTCTCTACCCAGGCTTTGCTTTGCCAGCATCTACTGCTGCTGTCTCTTGCTGCTCCAGGTCATCTCACGTTAGGACTTCTTTTTATTGTCCAGGCCCTCAAGCAGACCCCAGGATGGTTTATGATGAAGTACCCACTCAAGGGACCCTCAGGGCTATGAGGAAGTGCTACAAGCACAAATTTTACAGAACAGGTTATAACTAGTTTGAACTGGCTAAGGCCAGGCTGGCCCTCAGGCCCCTAGAGGCCTCTAGGGCCTGTATATTCCCCATGGAAACATCTAAATATGAGCAGGGATGAAAAATGAAAAAAGCTGGATGGTGTGCAATATCCCTGCATTTTCTGAGTGTTCAGGAGGGGAAGGGCAGCTGTGGGGAAGATACACCGGAAAGGCACAGAAAAGAGTATTATAAAGAAACTTCTGTTGGAAAAGATTTGCAATCAAACAGCTTAAAAGTAATAAGTGAAATGTTTGTATGAGAAGAAATAATTTTGAAACATGATGAGTCTGAGATACTTGAGAGAATATTTGAGCCATTGAAATACAACAGGGATAAATTGTCCATTAGCTAATTCTAAAACTTCTTCTTTTTGAACTTCTGGCACTTTAACTTTATTTATTTTTTATGTTCTAAAAAATAATATAAAATACAGTGACAAAAAAAGAAATATGTAACAATGCCATTGTGTAGAATGAATAGTTTTGAGATCTAGTAGAAGACTATATTCAATAAAATTTCAGAAGAAGTTTGTTCTTACTGATAGAATGTGGACGGCCAACAGTCTGACTGAAGTCATCTATGACATTAACAAACACAATATTCCTCCACAAAAGTTAAATTTTATGCTAGTCAGTCATGTGGCAAGTCTAGAGAACTCCTTATAAACTGTAAAATCTGAATGTTTCTCATGCAAGTTCTTCTGAGACTTGGCACTGTGAGCCCTCACTAAGTAATCCTGAAAAGTTAATCTCTCCAAATACAAGTGAGTGCAATAAGTGAGGATGGAAAATTGAAGAACAAATTGAATATGACTTATATACATTTATTTTAAGAGGATAGTTAGCCTAAATAGATTGTTACTTCCTTTTCTAACAAGCTTGATTCCTCTACCAATGTTCTTTTACTTTCTTTTGCATTTTAAATTTTTTAACAGAATTTAACAGTATCTCTTGAGAATCTATTATATGACACCCATTGAACCTGGAAATGCCAATCAACCATAGTTCTCTGCTCGTGTGAAACTTACAGTTTAATGGGAGAAATATATACATGAATGATTTAATATAACATACTAAATATGAATTATTTCTGTAAGAGCACATAGTCATAGACCTATCTACCTCTGTGCCATGTCTATCAGTACATATATATTTTATATATTACTTATTCACTCAGTTTTCATAATCCGGGTTATTGGACCTACATTACGGAGTATGTACATTTGATATGACAAAATAAATGTGTAGGCAACAGGGTCATGAGTCTTGTACTTTTAGTAGATTTTTAACTTGCTGTAGAGTGTTTTTCATGGGTAGCCACCTGTAGACTCTACTTTGAAAACATAGCCTTAGATAAAAAGGTTCATGCTGGAGATGAGGAGATGCTTCAAGTAGCAAAATTCTGCACTAGAAGCCAGAAGATATTTTTATCATCTCCAGAACCTATGTATGAGAACCTGGATGGAATAGGTGGCATGTGTTTGAAGTAACCACACTAGCGATACAGAGAAAGTTACTGCTCTCAGCATGGTTAGCTGATGGGAGAATGACTGAGTGCTTTGTTTTAGTTCTAAAAGCAAAGTTCACATATGACACCACAGAATCCATTGCAGTGAGACATTATGCCATCATATTCTTGTCTGTTTGTATCTTTGAAACATTTTATATTTGTTCACTCCTCGGTATTGAAAATTAACATTTCATTGTTTAAATGCAGCAATTTGTGAACAATTCTAAAACATTCCTTAAGGTACTCAGGAATTCACACACTTAATTTAAACTGCAATATCACATTACTAACATAATATTATTTTTTTATGTATATGCTCTGTTAAGAATTTGAAGTTCTTTCCTAGCTATGGAAGAGTTGACCATGTTTTTAAAAAGAATACTTCAAATGAAGGGTGGAAAGGACATAATTACATTTTATAAAAATTTAAAAAGTAATATTCAGTTACTATTTTCAGGGTTTTGTCATAACAAAACCCAATTGGCGTTCTTTCTGGAAATTGTATTTTATCAAGTCTGAATTTCTTTTCAAGAAAATTAAGCCAATCATTTTATTGAAATAAGATACATTTTAATAATCTAAATTTCCATTTTCCATTGCAATTATAAAAGCCTGAAATATATATGCTTATATATTTGATATTCTTAATTATCTGTTTGCTTATTTTTGTTTGGGCTATAAGACTGGGAAACAAATAAATGTGAGGTCAATTCTCTCCCTGGGGACAATCCTGAGCTGCAGTCTTCTTTTTCCACACAGCCACACTCATTCACAACATCATTTATAGTGCATTATTTTCCTAAAAGAGCAGAGTTGACTGTCCTCTGGGAAACTGCATATCTCAAAACAACTTGCAGTACTTGCTATCTGAACCTTCACAGAAAATAGTTTTCCAACCCCTTAAAATCTAGGCCAATTTTACATTTTGCTTTTAGAAAATGTCTATGCAGTGTACCCAACAGTCAAGACAAGTAAGATGTTAGTCTGTGATTTTTTACTGTGCTTCAAACAGAAACTAAAACATGCATTAAAACAAGTTGTCAAGACCAATACTTTCCCCAAGAAAAGCCTGAACTGCAGGTAGCCTTAAAAATGTCTCAAACACAACAGGAAGCAAGCCAAAGAGAAAAAAGTTTTAAGATATGCCTTTAAAATTTGTGGGCAATCACAAATTATTGACACAGGCAATAAACAGTCAGGGTTTAAATGTACAGACACACATAATGCAGCTACCACATCATTTCCTTCACATGAGCAGTATGAATCTCAGCCATAGGTGATAGCCCACTAGAACATCACTGGAAGCATCTTGTCTGACGTTAATATACATCTTCACATGTTTTATTAGTAATCTTAAATTGCATTTTATAGTCTTATTTAATTAATGTTTTTACAGCAAACATCTTAAATCTAAATGAGGCAAGTCATTGTATAATCAGCTGTACACAGCCATGGAAACTATTTATAATTACAAGCAATGGATATAGTGATGCATACAAAATAATAGGTAATAAATATCTGAATTATATTTCTTTAAGCATTTTTCTAGGAGTTAATATAATGCCAAATGTTTTAAATACATTCAAAAAATGTTTTAAAAATGAAATTTTTACCTACGATGAAGGTATATCTACCTAAACCAAGAGAGTAAAAAATTTCATACATCAAAATGTATTTGAAACACTTTTCCTACTAGACATCACTGCTTAGTATTACAACTCACCGCAGAGTTCAGGCTGCCATATCTTGAAATCCAGTGGCTAATTTACAACTTTAAGTCACTACTTTTGCCTGACATCTCATGAAATTATTGTTCCATAAGCTACCAGGCTGGGAGAAGATCCCAACTTAATAAAAATTGTCTATTAGATGTACATAACGCTTGTATCATCCTGAAAATTGTGCGTTGAACCGTGATAAGTCAAGAACCTTCCACCTTGCCTTTTCTTTAACTGTAATATCTATTTAACTTACTTAATCTTTGTGTGACACAACTAAACTGACAGAGCTTATACTATTTATGCAATGTAATTTACCTGGAAAAGGGAATTAAGATTTTAATCATGATCTATTATATGCTTAACACCAGCAGTGTATTATTTTACTCAATTAAAACACACTTAAATTTACCACAAAGTTTTCTGTTTGTTTGAAAAATTCTGTTTGATACTACCCCTTCCATAACGGCCAAGAAGCCCATAGTACCTCTCAGTCACAATCATCAAATCCATTGTAAGGGTCCAGTCCTGGCTAGTAATCAATGTTTTTTTCTCACCTTTAAGCAGAACATTTTAAATTCACATTAGACAGTCACTATTGCAAGTATCCATTTTATGTCCAAGAGCATACAAATGTGCAGACATACCTTAACTTTAGGAAGGGCCATCACATAGTAAAATTATGCCTAATCTCTAAAAACAAAATTCTGAAATCCACAATTCTAATGGCTGAAAATTCAGTAGATCAAAACTCTCTTATATAAAGTCTGGAAAGATGGCTCATACAAAGAACTCAGTTTGGTTTACAGCATCAACATGGCAGATTACAACTGTTTGTAACTCCAGTTTCTAGGAATTCAAGGTCCTCTTCTGGTACCCACAGACACCTGGCACACTAGTGGGAGCACAGATCACACACGCCAAGCAGTCATATACACAAATAAAAGTAAATAAGTTTTTAACACAAACTGCTAATGTCTGAAAGCTTTAAAAATAAAATCTTTGAAACTGAAATCTGGAAAACATAATTTTGTAATTTTTCTAAAGGCATTTATTTGCATATAAAAGGGGATTTGCTTGGGAAACAATACAGAAGACTTCATAGGCCCCTTGAGAAAATTTGGTGATGACAACACACATATTTGCAATAATAAAACATGCCATAATACTTACAGTTACATGAAAATAACATTTATGAGCAAAGAAATTGTATTTGTAACAAAACATTGTAACAAAAGCAGAATGTATAAACACAACTGTGGATGATTGTTATGCAGACCAGAATTTTTAACTGTGGTTATCTGACAATGTTAGAAAACGAAGGATGCAACCAACATCTCCCAAAAGACTGAGACCTTAAAACGTTCATACAAACCATTCACAAGTGCTTATATACACAAGACCACTGGGAAATAGTTCATTGAACTCAGTCACAAGATAATTGCAGAAGACAGATGAATGTATTAGACTTCTCTGCAAAAGTTTATACAATTTATATTCAAGAAAGTAGAAATTATAATAAAATAAAACCCATTACATAGAAAACCATAAAATAATACTGACAAAACAAGGTAAAAAATAAGTAAAAAAAAAAAAATCCTTCCCGCTAAACACAAACTCAGAAACATAAGCAGGGGATGTACTCACTCACTGATGGACTTTAAACAAAAAAAGCTAAGTATGTCCAAGCTGCAAACCACAACCACTGAACAGCTTGAAATCTGAAACACCTTGGGGTCCATTCCCTCCAGAGGAACACCTGACTCAGTCTTGATGCGGGAATGAGGAAAGCAGATCTTCCTGGAGTGGATTTTGAACTAAGCCACCTTGGGACCTTGGGACCTGCTGCCCTTGCTGGGGAGGAGATAAACTGATGGATAGAAAAATGAATGACTGGGAGGGGCAGGAGGGGGAAGGGAGCCTGAGCAAGGGGTTACATGAATAAAAAAATATGACTTTTTATAATAAAAAAGGAGTAGAGGAACACAAGACAGTTTGCAAAATAAATCTACATATGAAAAAAATCCTTCCAACATACAAAAGCACATTATATTGATAAGTTATGGTGGGTTTTATGGAGCTAATCCATAGAACCTAGCCAGCATATGTACTAAAATTCATATCTGTATTTTGAAGTAATGCACTTCAAGCACTAGTTACTCCTTCTCTTTTAGAGCCTGCTTCTCCTGGCAGAATGTCTTTGTGTTGTATCATGCAGTACTTTTTGAACTTTGCTACACTCCAGCATAAGCATCCTCTTGCATTTCCTTGTCCTCTGTGCCATATCTGTGTGGTTTGGGTTATTAGAAACCTGCTTCCTAAGTTCTTAATTACAGAATAGCAAAAACAATGCCAGGGGAAACAACAGTATCAGAGTCCTATTCTCCACCCTGAGTGATAAAAGTTCTAGAACAGGTCTGTAATATTCCTGGATAAAAATGTTGTTTTAGCTCACCAAAAATGTCTGAAATTTCATCATTTGTAGCAAGTGTCAGGATAAAAGAATAATCAATGTTTATGGCAGTTTTTTATTTTCACTTTCACTGTTTAGACAACCACTTCCCTAAATTTAGGCTGTATTTTCCTCCTTTTTAAAAAGGTACTGGGGGTGAAACGAAGAGCATGCATACGTACAATGTTCCATTTCCACCATAGAGCAATGCCTCCAGCTCTTATTTAACTTCTGTTTTGGGTGGTGGAACGGATTAACTGAGGCTTTCCTGGCTTTGGCTTTCAGAACTTGAAACTGGTAAGATTTCACTATTCAAGATAGACAGCCTAAGGTACTGTATTGTGGAATTCTGATGGGTGTAAATATCGAGACTATTATTGAATCAAACAACTCTTAACTCCCTTATTTAATATTTCTAGTACTAGAATTTATATTTTAGAAACCAAGAAGTGAATGACCACTCTTTCTACATGCTCTAAAGACTAGTAAAGAGTGGAAGGAAATAAATTTTAAAAGCAACTAGAAAGAAAGAACAATAAAAAGTGATCTTCACATTCCTACAAATAGTCATGTGCTAAATAACCATGTTGTAAGGCCATCCTTTACTCAAGACTCAAAATTTTTTCTCAACAGCATAGTTTCTATCCTATGTAGCCTTGTACATTAAGATATGATTTTGGAGTTTACTCTTTGATACTATGAATAAATATAAGATGAATCTGTGACTGGGTCATGTTGTCCATGTCATTGTAATGTAAGAATTTTTTTTCTATAGAATTTGTATCCCACAAATCAAAAGTCCCCAAGCAAAAATAAACAATTTCTCTGAATTTCATTCTTTTCACCAAGATCTTAAACTTTTTAGATAATTATGTATGTTTGAAATTTTAACTGGCAGATAAGGATGAATATTATTAAATACTAATGGCTAATCTCCAACTTTAGCTATACAATTTTTAAATATATAATTAAATAATTTCTGAGAAAAATTCATATGTGCCCATTTATTCTAAACAGCTTCTTCCTTAATGTTTTTTTATTATTTTAAAAAAGTTTCAGAATGTTGTCTCTAGAAAAGTTGTACTGCTAGAAAGAAATTTCTCCACAGAAACAAAACAAATAAAAATAATAAAATTCTAGCATTAAATTCACAGTGATAGTACAGCTAAGTCTTATAATGGCCCTTTTCCTGGTAATATTCTGCTGGCATTAATCTAGAGATATAGATGTAAATATTGATGAAATTCTTTTCCAAACCTAAGAAAATAAGAGAATGGAATGCCCTTACTTAAAGCAAAAATAGGAAAAACCTTTTTGCCCCTAAAATGAAGAAGTTTTATTGGCTTAATTTTAATTGTTTGATATTTTTATTTATTCATGTAATTAATTTCAGTCATTTCCAAGATAGTCCCATCTTTTAGGCCTCCTTTCCCAATGAGCACTTCCTCTACAAATCACTCACCATATGTTTCAATGTTTCTGAGTGTGACCTGTTGGGCTTAATTAGAATTGCTTTGACGAGTGGTTTGGAAGCTATGTCTTAGAATATAAAGAACCTATCTATCTGTTGCTACACCTTTGAAAAAATAGCAGGTTCCTTTCCCAAACAGGTACCTGAAAATAGACTCTCGAGGGTGGGGGCAGTACCACACGAGCCCCTACTCTTCCATGATGAAAAGTTTACTGGCATAGTTTTGTCCATGTCATCTGAAGATGACCAACAGCTGATGTTATATCTGGACAATGTTTATTTATTGCATATCTTCCAGGCCTTAGATAATCTAGGCTTGACACTGGCCTCAAACACCATTGAATAAATTATTGCTGATAACAAATTGTACAAATTTAATAGCTTCAGATCAAAGTATCACAAATTAATCACTGATTATACTAGCTAAATGTTCTCTCTCCTATAACAAAATTCTTCACAGAAACAATTTAAGGTGAAGAAAAATTTATGTTGGCTAACACTTCAAAAGTTTTAGTCAATAGTTCTTTCCTCCATTCATTCTGGACCTATGGTAACAGAAGACATGGTGGCAAGAGAGAATGTGGAGATAGAGACTGTTCATCTGTAGATATAATATGTAGAAAGTGAATAAGTCATCAGAGCAGGTATAACTTACAAAAGTATGTGCTTGCTGATAACTTTCTCAAACATGGCCCCACCTCCTAAGATAGACCCACCAGTTAGAGATCAAGCTTTTTGGCACATTAATATAACCAATATAGACCCACAATTACAGTGTCTCAATAGGTGATTTAAATTTGTGTCATTTTATTGAACTACCATTTAGCTGTGAGCTGTGATATAGGTTCTGGGAAGACCCAGCCTTAGTTTGCTTATGAGTAAGTACATGGGTTTTTCTCTATAATTCCATTCCTCAGGGCTGTCTGAAAGTCCTCACATGTCACTGGGAATTTCCTAGAACAAACATCCTTAGAAAAAACAAGCAAGGAGATACAACCATGGAGATAATAATCATCCCCATTGCCCTTCAGTTTAGTAATATTGACTCATCTTAAGGCTGAGAAGACAAAGCTGAGATTTCAATTTAGAGGCAGAAATCAGGCTCCAGTGTAGTTAAGGCTCTTTCTTCAATGGCTTCTTATGGGCACAATGTTTCTTTTTCTAGAGACCCACAAAAAGAATGAGAAAGTGATCTATCCTGAGACTGGTAGAATGCATTCTACCCAGACCATGGCTGGCATAATAGTAGCAGGGGAGCAGGGGAGTCCCTAAGCTCACAGCAGAGAGGTTAGAGGTCATGATGACTTCTACCACCTGAACCCAAAGCTCTGAGACAAGCACTCAGCTTTAGCGTGGAACACAGTCCACTAGAACACGGCTGGCATAAAGCAGTGGGTAGATAGCCAAGCCTCTGGGGGCACAGCTGAGAGGTCAGAGGTCAAGAGGTGATGACTGCATCATAGCACTGCAACCTCACCAGAGCAGCTGAACCTCAGAACACATAGCTGATTAAGAGCTCTCCCACCAACAACCCACTAAGAGCTGACCAAGAACTAACAAAGAGTGAACTGAGGAAACAATGGGCAGATGCCAGTGCAAGTACACATACAACAATACAAAGGTCAACACGACACCATCAGTAGAAGCAAGTGGTTGTATAGCTTCAAGATCTGAACATAACAAATAGAGAACACAATGAAATCACTTTAAAAACAGCATTGTGAAACTAATACAAGCCTTAAAAGAGGATATAAAATACTCCCATAAAGAAACAGAAGAAAATACATGCAGAAAATTAGAAGACATGAACAAATCCCTGAAAGAAAATTTTTAAAAAACCAGAAAAAGAAAACAAACAAATGAAAGAAATTTATTAGGAATTAAAAAATGAAATAGAAGCAATAGAAAAGACAGAAAATGAGACAAAGCTGGAAATAGAAAATCTGAAAAAAGACCTGAAACCACAGATTTAAGCATAACCAACAGAATCCAAGAGATGGAAAGGAGAATCTCTGGACTGGGAGACTAAATAATGGTAATAGATACATCAGTTAAAGAAAAGAATAAAACCAAAAAAGTCATAAAACAAAATGTTCAGGAAATTTGGAACACCATGAAAAGGTCAAACCTGAGAATAATTGGAATTGAAGAAGAATAATACCAGCTCAAAAGCACAGAAAATATATTCACAAAATCATAGAAAAAAACTTCCCTAACCTAAAGAAGGAAATTGTTGTAGAAGGTTTCTGGGCCCTTTTGGGCTGGAGGTTCTGACCTGGCCTGCGGTGGCTTTTGTCACCCAAAGAAATGAATCAGACACTTATATTAACTTTATACTGTTTGGCCCATGTCTCATTCATATTACTAGCTAGCTCTTTCTATTAATTCAACCCATTTTTCTAGTATTCTATCTGCCACGTGGCCCGGCCCGTGGCTCACCTATATTTCTTACATGTCTCTTCTTCAGGGGTCAGATGGAGACTGACTAACTCCACCCTCCTTCTACCTGTCTGTCCTCTGATTCTCCACCCACTTCTATGTTATTACACATAGGCCAAACCATTTACTTTATTTACATCATATAGAGAGCATTTCTACCACAGGAAATGCCTATAAAGATACAGGAAGCCTACAGAACACCAAATAGACTAGACCACCAAAAAGTCTGCTTGCCATATAATAATCAAGTCACTAAGCACACATAACAAAGAAAAAAATACTAAGAGCTATAAAGGAAAAAGTCCAAATCACTATAAAGGCAGACACATAAGAATAACACCTAACTATTCAATGAAAACAATGAAAGCATGAAGGTCCTGGTCAGACATTATATAGACATAAAAAGTACAAGGATGACAAACTAGATGACTGTACCCAGCAAAACTATCCATCAACATAGATGGAGTAAACTAGATATTTCATGACATAACCAGATTTACACAATACCTAACCACAAATCTGGCCCTACATAATGCCCTAGAAGAAAATCTCCAACCTAAGGAAAGCAGAATACCCATAAAATCTCAAACAATTGATAAGCCCACGGAGGAACCACCCCCCAAAAGGAAATACAAGCTACTACCAAAATGACAGGAAATATCAATCATTAGACATTAATATATAAATGAATTCAATTTACCTATAAAAAGGCAAACCCTAGCACAATGAAAACAAAAACAGAAACCAGCTTTCTGCTGCATACAAGAAACATACCTCAACTTCAAAGACAGACACAGGCTCAGAGTAAAGGGTTGGAAAAAGAATTTCCAATCAAAGGACTCTAGGAAATAAGCTGGTGTGGCCCTTCTAATATCTAAAACAATAGACTTTAAAATCAATAAAGAGTCCTGGAAGACACTACTTATTTATCTCTGGAAAAATCCATGAAGAAAAAATTTTAATCCTGAATATCTATGCTCCTAATACAAGGGCATCTACATATGTAAAAGAAACACTACCAAAGCTTAAACCTTATATCAGTCTGACACATTAATAGTAGGAGACTTCAATAACTCACTTTCACCCTTGGATAGGTCAACCAGACAGACACTTAACAGAGAAATAATGGATCTAAGAGAAGTTATGACACAAATGGATTTCATAGATACATACTGAACTTTCTACCCAAACAAAAAGGAATATACATATTTCTCAGTACACCATGGAACTTTCTCTAAAATTGACCACATACTAGGTCATAAGGCAAATATCAATAGGTACAAAAAACTGGTATAACTCCTTGTACCATTGCAGATCAATACAGTATATAAAGTTGGATTTCAAAAACATCAAAAATCACAGAAAGCCTACCAACTCATGGAAACTAAACATCACTCAAGTGAACCACCAATGAGTCAAGGAAGAAACTGAGAAATTAAAGACTTCCTACAATTTAACAAAAATTAATCCACAACATACTCAAACTTATGGGATACAAGGAAAACAGTTTTAAGAGAAAAACCCATAGCACAAGATGCCTACATGAAAAGACTAGAGAAATCCCACACAAGAGAACTATCAGCACAGATGAAAGCCCTAGAACAATTAGAAGCAAACTCACCAAGAAAGAACAGACAGCAGGAAATAATCAAACTTAGAGCTGAAATCAACTCAACTGAAACAAAAAGATCAATACAAGGAATCAATTAATCAAACAGTTGGTTCTTTGAGAAAGTCATCAAGATAGATAACCCCTTATCCTAACTAACCAAAAAGCAGAGAGAGAGAGAGAGAGAGTATACAAAATAACAAAATCAGAAATGAAAAGAGGGACATAAAAACAGACACCAAGGAAATCCTGAGAATTATCAGGTTCTACTTTGAAAATCTATACTCCACAAACATAGAAAACCTAGAAGAAATTGACTGCTTTCTGGACAGTTATCATTAACCTAAATTAAATCAAGATCAGATTAAAGACTTAAACAGTCCTATAACAAACACCAAAGGAAGTTGAAGCTTTCATTAAAAGTCTCCCAAATAAAAAAGCCCATGCCCAGATGGTGCCAGTGCAGAATTCTTTTTTTTTCTTTTTTATTATGAATAAAGTCACATTTTCTATCCGTGTATATTCTTATTCAAGGTCCCTTCCCCTTCCCACTCCCTCCAGTCACTCTTTCTTCTCCACATTTCCCTATCTCCTCCCCAGCATGGGCAGAATGTCCCAATGTCCCAATATTGCTCAGTTCAGCCTCCACTTCTGGCAGATCCAGTTTTCTCCCCTCAATATCAAGACTAACACAGGTGTTCCTCTAGGAGGAGAGGGAACCAAGGTATCAGTCCAAGGTGTTTCAGATCCCAACTACTCACTCATTTGTGGACTCTAAAGAAAAAAACAAAAAAACAAAAAGCAAAGCATGTCCAGTGTAGAATTCTACCAGACATTCAAAGAAGAGCTAATATCAATACTCATCAAAGTGTTCCATACAGTAGAAACTGAAGGAATATTGCCAAACTCTTTTTATGAGGCCACAATATCCCTAATACCCAAGCCAATAAAAACAAAAAAGAAAGAGAATTACAGACCAATTTCTCCCATGAAAATTAATGGAAAAACTCTCAACAAAATTCTGACAAACTGAATCCAACAATATATTAAAAAAATTTATTCACCATGATCAAGTAGGCTTCATCCCAGAAATGCAAGGATGGTTCAATATATTGGAAAATTGTAAATGTCATTCATCATATAAACAAATTGAAGGAAAAAACACATAATCATCTCCTTAGGTGCTAAAAAACTTTGACAAAATTCAAAACTCCTTTGTGATAAAAGTCTTGGAGAGATCAGGAACACAGGGAAAATACCTAAATATAATAAAGGCTATTTACAAATAGCAGATGTCCAACATCAAACTAAATGGAGAAAAACTCAATGGAATCCCACTATAATCAAGTACTAGACAATTCTGTCCCCTCTCCCCTTATCTATTCGATATAGTTCTCGAAGTTTTAGCTAAAGCAATAAGAGAACAAAAGGAGATTAAGGGGATACAAATTGCCAAAGAAGAAGTGAAACTATCTCTATTTGCAGATGACATGATTGTATACATAAGTGGCATACAAAATTCTACCAGGGATCTTATATAGCTGATAAAGATCTTCAGCAATTTAGCAAGATACAAGATTAACTCAAAGAAATCAGTAGCCCTTCTATACACTAAAGATAAAAGGGCTGAAAAAAAAAAATAGGAGAAACATCACCATTTATAACAGTTGCAAATAGCATTAAATATCTTGGTGAAACTATCACCAAAAAGTAGCAGATATGTTTGATAAAAATTTTAAATCTCTGAAGAAAGAAATTTAAGAGGATATCAGAAAATGGAAAGATGATCTAATTAAAAATAGGGTTCAGAACTAAAAAGGGAATTCTCAGAAGGATGATAAATAGCTGAAAGGCACATGAAAAAGTGTTCAACTTCTTTAGTCATCCGAGAAATGCAAATCCAAACAACTTTGAGATACCACTTTATACCTGTCAGTATGGCTAAGATTAAAAACACAGATTACATCTTATCCTAGAGAGGATTTGGAGCAAGGGGAACACTCCTCCATTGTTGGAGGGAGTGTGAACTTGTTCAGCCACTCTGGAATGCAGTATGGCGATTTCTCAGAAAAGTGGGAATCAATCTCTCCAAATATCCAGCAATACCACTTTTAGCTATATACCCTTAAGACACACATTCACATCTCAAAATCATTAGCTCAACTATATTTATAGCAGCATTATTTGTAATAGCAAGAACCTAGATGTAACCTAGACACCCCTCAACTGAAGAATGGATTAACAAATTGTGGTACATCTACACAATGGAGTACTACTCAGCAGTAAGAAAAAATGATATCCTAAAATTTGCAGGCAAATGGATGGATTTGGAGAACATTTTCCTAAGTGAGGTATCACAAGCCCAGAAAGATAAACAAGGGATGTACTCACTCATTAGTGTTCTTAAAAACAAAAAAGTTAAACCAACCAACCAAACAAACAAACAAAAACAGATGTCATTGTAAACAAGACCACAAGTCTAAAACATATCTAAATGACATAGTGCCTCACTTCTGCATTGGTGGCCACTGGCAGGGGTGTGGATGAGGAAGGTTATGTTTTCTCTAAGGGTCTGGCCACAGGGAGTTTAATTATTCTCCAGTAATTAATTGAGCATCATGCATGGGCATTTTTTTGTAAATGAGGAGACCATAAGCATGGGTATAAATCTGAGAGGACTGATAACTGTTTTGAATGTAGTGCATGATGCAAAATCACCAAATTTTATATATATTTATAAATTTGAAAGAATATGGCACACATTGCTTACACAATTTGTAATACAATGCTGTTAATATTGTAACACATTCCTTTTATAGTTACCTATACAAAATGAACAATGGCTGGCATGCAGCTTTAGGTAAGATGGTGATTTTGGTTCTATAGTATGATGTTCTGATGTGCCTTTAGCACTATCCAATGAAAAAATAGACCTTTTCTAATAGACTTTTTTTTTTCTTTTTGCTTTGTTTCAGGTCTCTTGAATTATTTTTCAACCACTGTTTGGCAGTTTGAATGAGGAGGTGCCAGTATACACCAAATTAAAATGCACATACAAATGCATTTTAATGTGCAATGTACACTAAAAAGCCTTCCTCCGAAATTATATCACCTGGCTTTACAATGCAATTTTAACACTAAGACGTTTTATCGCAATAGAATTACCAACTCTAATTTGTTTATTTCTTATTCCAACTATCATTTAGTCTTAGGTCAGACAAAAAAGTGCCTTTTTTACTTTATTAATGTGCTATGGGAAAATAATCATTGAGATGAGTATGGTTTGAGCCTCTGAGTTTTCAACAAATAGAATAAACAGGATGGAAAATGTTTACATGCCTACTTCAAGCTCAGCATGGAGTTTGGATAAAGTCCTCCTTTGGGGCTCTTAATGTAATTGTACTCTGATAAAGCCTCTTAGAAAAAGTGAATATTCACACTTCAAGACAGACTAAACCTATCAAGGATATTACAGAATCAACATGAGAAACAATATTGCCTTATTTCAATTTCTTTTATAGTTTTATTTTTCTCTAGATAACTTCGGTCAGCACATTTCTTATCTATGGTTGTATAAAATTTCTTTTAAAATGAGGAATAGTAGCATTTATCAGCTCACTGTTAGTGTGCACCAGGATAATAAGGTATGATAGATGTCTGATTAAAGTTCATTATCCTTTGTGTCATTAACTTCCAGCTTTGGCCTGGCCTGTACTCAGTTTCAAGTACATTCTGATGGTTGTGATTCTGTATGGGCTATTGGTAGAATGCCTTTTCCACTAGGACATAGGCTTCTTTTTTTTTCTTTTCTTTTTGTTTTTTTTTTTTTTTTTTGAGCAATAAATCAAAGAAGTTTATTTAGTTTGGTTTTCACAGAAAGCCAGAAGTTTGTATGTCACTAGGGCTCATGGTACAAGAGCAAAAGCAGAAGGGACAGATACCGGGTGGTCTCAGTCCATAACAACCCCTCTGGGGAAGGGGGGAAAGCATTAATCTGTTTGTGAGAGCAGCATCCCCATGACCTAATTACTTTTTTTTTTCTTTCTTTTTTTTTTCCTTCTTTATTTTGTATTTATCAAAAAAAAAACAGTAAAAACAATTTAAAAATGCCGAAGAGTTAACAATAGCTATACAGAGGATAATAATCATAAGCATGGCTTATCAAGGGTGGAAATGCAAATAAGATTACTACACATATATCTTCTTTGTGTTCATCTTTCCCTCTGAATTTTTTTTCCATCCCTGTATATCCTTATTGAAGGTCTCTTCCCCCTCCCACCACATCTGGTCATTTTTCTTCTCTGCAACTCCCCATCCTCTCCCTTGGCAGGGAGCAGACAGTCCTATGGTCACACTGGCCCAATAATGCTTGGATCAGTCTTCACTCCCGGCCAAATCCAGTTTTGTCCCCCCTCCCTCAAGAGTGAGTCAGGTGTTCCTTTAGATGGACTGGGGTTTGAAGGGTCAGTCCAGGGTGTTTCTGATCCCAAGCTGTTCAGTGGTTGTGGTTTGCTGCTTGGGCATGTTTGGCTTTTTTTCTTGTTTGTTTGTTTAGAGACCACTAGTGAGTGAGTACATCCCCTGCTTATCTCTCTGAGTTTGTGATACTTCGCTCAGGAGAATATTCTCCAAATCCATCCATTTG
>PVIH01023374.1:0-24965 GCA_004025045.1 Sigmodon hispidus
AAAATGCTTGAGGACAGTTTGATTAAAGTTTAAAAGAAAGATGTAAGGACAATCAAGCTGTAAATTTTTATACTTCCCTGAAAGGTTAAGATGAAAGAGAAAAAATCATGCCATTTCAGACAGTGAAACAGACAGGAAGCTACATAGAAAAATAGTGAGTAGATGAGCTTTAGAGATATAATGAGGAAACCTAGGATGTTAGAGAAAAGACACATAGAAAAGAGATCAAAGGGAAGAAAGAGAAGTTACACTTTTCAGAAAAACAGGCAGACTAACAGAAGTTACATGATTGTGGCTCTGTTAACAGTTAACAGTTGGCTCTGTTAACAGGTGGGTTAGGGGGTTAATAAAAAGTAGATTATCTTATTAAAGTAATAAATATTACTTCCCACTCTTTGGTGTAGCATGAGGTGAATCCATCACTCTGAGAATTAATCCTAAATCTTGGAATGTTAGGTCTTTACCAAAGGTGGATTTCATTCTTTTGAAAAGAAAAAATAGATTTTTCTTAATAACATTATGAAAGCAAAGAAAGACAGAAGCAGTACCAACAGTAATAATGAGAGGGACCCCCTCAGGTCAGCAAGCAACACTATTTTATTTGGACCTCTCTATATCTAAGTAGTTGCTACTAGGTGCTGCCCACTCTGGGTGAGAACATTCCCTCTTCAGTTAATCCTTTCTGGGAATATATTCTATAGGGGTTTTTTTTATTTTTTTTTCCTTTATTTTGTATTTATTAAAAAAACACAATAAAAAGAATTTAAAATGTGGAAGAGTTAACAATAACTTCTATAGGGTTTTTTTAACCAATGAAATTGACAGTCATGATTAAACCTCACTGACTATAGACTCAGTAATGAGATTATTGCATCATATGATCATTTTAATATCAATTTTTGAGGAATAAGTAAGTTATTATCTAAATTTGCTTTACTAATTGTCATTTTTACCAACAGTATATAAGTTTCCCTTTTTAGAAAGTAACATGTTAATTTTGGTTTCTCTTTTTGACAAAAGCCACTGTAACTAGGTATGAATTAATGTCTCTGTTAAATTGTTTTGATTTGTATAATAATGATAAGTGATACTAGATACCTTTTCTAACATCATTGTTTTGACCAATAGGTCATTTCTAGGTCTTCTGAGAAATATATATTTTGTTTCATTGCCTCTTTGTCAGTGGCTCTGAAAGTAAAACTAAGGGCTTTCCATATGTTAGACAAGCATATTTCCACTGACTTAAAGCCCCATATATGCTGTCATCTTTTTTAATTGCACTATTTTCTTTTTGATTCCAAGGTAAATGTGCCCCCCATGTAATCTTGATTTTTATTTCCTCTAACATACATAGTCTGAAATATTTTCCCTCATAACATTAGATATTTTCCCACTTTGTTAAATCTTTCCCTTTCTAAGAAGTCTTTTATTTCAATGTAATTCTATTTGTCTATTTTGTATAGCTATGTTTGTTTCCTGAGCTTCTATACAAATAAATCATTTCCATAGAATGTGACATAATACTATTGTACACAAGATTTGTTATTCATATTGGTTTAATTAAGCACTGATTGGCCAGTAGCTAGGCAGGAAGTAGAGGCAGGACAACCAGACTAGGAGAATTCTAGGAAGAGGAAAGGCAGAGAAACAGATACTAGCCAGTAATATGAGAATACTGCATTAAGAAAAAGTACCAAGTCACATAGCTAAACAAGGATAAAAATTATTGGTTACTTAAAGTGTAATAGTTAGCAAATAATAATACTGAGCCATAGGATAGAAAGTTTACAATTAATATAATCCTCTGTGTATTTATTTGTGACTAAGTAGCTACAGAAACAGCTGGGTAGGACAGAGAGACTTCCAAATACAATAGAATATCATATCTGGAGTATTTCTCCTGTGTTTAAGTGCATAATTTGTATGATTGATTTTTGTGTCTACTGAGAGATGAATGTCTAGTATCATACATGTGTATATTCAAAATCCCCAGTATTATCTGCAAAAATGACTGTCAGGATGCTCTAGCCACTTATATGAGTCTTGTACAGGTATAAGCTAGTTCAATGTTCACTTGCCTTCACATGAAAATGTTGTCTAACCATATTATTGTCAGTATTGCAACATGAAAGCCCCCTTGTCTCAGAAGAAAGGGAAAGTAACATATACTTCATTTTCAAAGAGGTGTCATATTGTATGCTGCATGGAATTCCCTAGACTAGATTCAGGACTATGAAGCATAGTTGATTAACAAATACTTCATGTGCTCTAATAAAAGCAGATAGGTAAACCTTGTATTCCCTTTCCTTATCAACCCCTTGTTTTCAGGTGTTTCCAACAGAAGATATAGAATAGAGTAGGAGTCTATCATTCTTGTCTTTGTATTCCTAAACCTGTATGTTCTAGAGCTTGAAATATGCTCATGGAGCCCTTTATTATTCACTCCTAGATAATTTAGTGGGGGTATAAGAGTTTCTTCACTTTTTTGGTTCTCTGATCTCCATTAGTAAAGAATAATATTGATTTATCATGCATAACATACTTTTTAATGTTATCAGCATAAATAATTATTTAAATAAGGTTTATTTTTCAATAGTAAGACTGATATGATATGCTTGCTATTGAGATAGTGTTCAGAACTAACAATGTTGGGAAAAAGCCACAATGTAGCATATTACTATATTGTACTTAAAAAAATACCATCTTATTTCATAACTAGGTAGCAGAAAGATAGACATTAGATAGATAGATTAGATAGATAGATTAGATAGACAGATAGAGAGCATTTATACCACTTCAGGTGATATATTTCTCCCCCAAATTCCAAGCCATAGTATCAGGTATTGCAAACCTTCTTTTGAGTTGTTGATCAAGAGAGTCAATGTAACTTCTAAAATAATACCAATAGGCTATTTCTGTTTCCTTTGGCACTCTGTCAGTATTTGAAGGCAAGTCTCTATTGCTGAACACATCAGATCTTTTAGAAATGGGGCTTTGGAGAAATTGATCTACTAATGATCTAGAAGGTTCTTCTCTGAAGATTAGATTTTATATTATCTGAAGATGTTATGCAAGCTGCCTGATGACAGAAGCAAATCATTGTCCTACTTATATATAAAGCCCATGAAGTACAAAAATGGCCACCATAACAAGATATCCTAAATGCTACTTATCTTAGAAGTAGCCAATATTCATATAATTGGTCTTCAGGCATGCTCCACAGGAAGCAACTCCTGTGTGGTGCTTTAAACCCAGACATTTTCCTGTGGCAAAAGAGACCATGGACCCTAGAGTAGAAAATAATACTACCTATTTAATAAACAAGTAGTATTTATGAATGTATTATAAATACTTAGCCTCATATACAAAAATAAGTATAATTCTAATATTTCATCAAATATACTTCTTTTGCAGCAGACAGTGACTACAATAGAAATTCACAGCTGGTCAAATCCAGAGAACAGACCATAGAATGTTCAAACAATTTCACAAACTGGCAAAATGACTTAGAAATAAGCTCTAAGGCTCTAGGGATACTGAAAAAGAAAAGGTCATCATTGTCAAGATCTTGTTCAGATAACCATAGTGTCTATCTATAATAGGAAACCTGACCAAAATTATATTAAAAACTATAGTAATCTGAAAAAGATCTTTACAAGTACTACCTTAGCTGGCATGCCAAAGTGGATAAAGAAAATCTCACCAGGCCCTACTCACACATAAAGAGCTAGAGGTAATGAATAGCTGTTTATAGAAGGAGAAACAGGGATGATACCTTGAAATTATCATCCAACTCCCCCCAAAAATCAACCCCAAACATACGTAAGCAGCTCTGCTACCACCATAACCAGCAGATTGTCCATCCATGTGAGGCGAGAAAGACGTTCAAGCTTTGTAAGTTGTTGACTTCCATGAGAAGCCTTATAGTATTTGAAGAGTGGATGGGGACTAGGGAGAAGAAAGCTTGGGGGAAGTGTGAGAAGGGGCAGAAAGGGGTACTATGATTATTAAGAAAAAAAATTATATCACCAGGCACTGAATTTTGAGAAATGTTTAGGCACAGAATAGTATGGATCAGAATGTCCTTTTAAATATGACTTTATAGAAATTTTTGCTTCTTATTCTACAGTAAAATTCAGTGAGTACAATTTCTAGGTCATAAGGGTAAAAATTGTTGAAGTCTTTACATTGCCAAGTTTCCATCAAAATTATTTCTACTGATTTATACCTCATCTCCATTGAATATGAAAGCCAATTTTAAGTCATTGCCAAAATTATGTTTTGATGACCAGTTACAAGACTGATAATAGAAAAACTCTATATCATTTGAATATTGATTACTTAAAGACTACATTTCCACAGAAATAATTTATTCTATCAAGAAGTATTCTGTTTATTACCCTTGTAAAATTTAATTCTATTACATAATTTGTAATTGATTTAAATGAAATGTCTTTACATATTTAGACTAATAACTGTTTTTTCAAATATTTTTTCTTTTTTATTATGAATAAATACTCATTTTTTTCCAGGTATTGCCTTGTTCAAATTTCCTTCCCACGCCTGTGCCTCCTAGTTATTCTCTCTTCTTCTCATCTCTTTATCTCCTCCCCAGCAAGGGCAGGAGGTCCCAAAGTCCAAAGTGGCTTAGTTCAGCATCCACTCCATGTTTATCCGCTTTCCTCACCCCAACATCAAGACTGGGTCAGGTGTTCCTCTGGAGGGAATGGGCTCCAAGGTGCTGGTCCCAGGTACTTCAGAAACCAAGCTGTTCGGTGGTTGTAGTTTGCAGCTTGGATGTTCTTTGCTTTTTACTTAAGTCCACTAATAAGTGAGTACATCCCCTTCTTATATTTCTGGGTTTGTGATAACTCACTCAGGAGGATAATCTCCAATTCCACTCATTTGCCTACAAATTTTAGGATATCATTTTAACTTAATGCTGAGTAGTACTCCATTGTTAAGATGTACCTCAGTTTGTTAATCCATTCTTCAGTTCATAGGCATCTAGCCTGATTCCATGTTTTTGCTTTAAAAATAATGCTGCTATTAACATAGTTGAGCTAACACTTTTGGAGTGCAAATGTGCATCTGTAGGATATATGCCCAGTAGTGATATTGCTGGATCTTTGGGGAGGTATTTCTAGTTTTCTGAGGAATCATCCTATAGAATTCCAGAATGGCTGAAAAAGCTTACACTCCCAAAAACAATGGAGGAGCGTTCCCCTAGCTCTGCAACCTCTCCAACATAGGCTGTCATCTGTGTATTTATCTTAGACAATCTGACAGGTATAAGGTGGTATCCCAAAGATGTTTTGATTTGCATTTCTCTGATGGCTAAAGATGTTAAGTACCTTTTAAAGTGTCTTTCAGTCATTTGAAATTCTGCTGAGAATTCTCTTTTTAGTTCTGAACCCCATTTTTTGATTAGGTTATTCAAGGTTTTCGGCTCTAGTTTCTTGAGTATTCTATGTATTTCAGAGATTGGTCCTCTGCCACTTGTAGGGTTGGTGAAAATCTTTTCCCATTCTGTAGGCTGTCATTTAGTCCTACTGACAGTGTCCTTGGCTTTACAGAAACTTCTCAGTTTCAAGAGGTCTACTTATTGATTGTTCTTTTAGAGCCTGTGCTACTGGTGTTATATTTAGGAAGTAGTCATCTCTGCCAATGCATTAGAGGGTATTTCCCTCTTTTTTTTCTATCAAGTTCAGTGTGATTAGGTCTACGTTCAGGTCTTTGATCCACTTGGATTTGAGTTTTGTGCACGGTGACAGGCTTGGATGTATTTGCACTTTCTACACACTATCATCCAGCTATGCCAACATCATTTGTTAAAGAAACTCTCTTTTTTCAGAAATTGAATATTTCAGGCCTCTTTGTCAAAGATCCATTTTTCATAGATTTTGGGTGAATGTCTAGATCCTCAATTCTATTCCATTGAACCACAAGTCTGTTTTTATGCCAGTGCCAGGCTGTTTTATTACTGTAGCTCTATAGCTTAACTTGAAGTTGGGTATGGTGATGCCTCTTGAGGTTCTTTAATTGAACAAAATTGTTCTGGCAATTCTGGCTTTCCTGGTATTCCAAATGATATTGAGTATTGTCTTTTTTCAAGTTGTGTAAAAAATTGTGCTAGAATTTTGATGGGCTTTGAATTGAATCCGTAGGTTGCTTTTTGTTGGATTATCATTTTTACCATGTTCCTACCTATCTAGGAACATGGGAGATCTTTCCATTTTCTGATATCTTCTTCAATTTCTTTCTTCATTGATTTAAAGTTTTTGCCAATTAGATCTGTTACTTCTTTAGTTATAGTAATTCCAAGGTATTTAATGCTATATGTAGCTATTAGAAGGGAGATGTTTCACTTATTTCTTTTTCATATCTTTTATCTTTAGTGTATAGGAGGGCTACTGATTTCTTTGAGTTAATCTTCTATCCTGCTACATTGCTGAAGCTGTTTATCAGTTGTAGAAGTTCCCTGGTAGAATTTTGTGGGGCACTTATGTATACAATCATATCATCTGCAAATAGAGATAGTTTTGCTTCTTCTTTTCCAATTTGTATCCTCTTAATCTCCTTTAGTTCTTTTATTGCTTTAGCTAAAACTTGGAGAACTATATTGAATAGATAAGGGGAGAGAAGACAACCTTGTCTAGTTCCTGATTTTAGTGGGATTGCTTTGAGTATTTCACCATTTAGTTTGATGTTGGCTGTCCTCTGATTGTAAATCAACTTTATTATAATTAGATATTTTCCTGTATTCCTGATCTCTCCAGAACTTTTGTGAAAATGGAGTGTTGGATTTTATCAAAGGCTTTTTCAGCATCTAAGGATATGATCATGTGGTTTTTTTCCCTTTAGTTTGTTTATATGATGGACGAAATTTATGGTTTTTCATATGTTGAACCATCCCTGCATTTCTGGGATGAAGTCTACTTAATCGTGTTTGATGATTTTTTTTGTATTTTGTTGTATACATTTTGCCAGATGTTTGTTGAGTTTTTGCATCAATGTTCATGAACGAAATTGGTCTGTAATTCTTCTTTGTTGTGTCTTTGAGTGGCTTGGGTATTTAGGGTAATTGTGGCCTCAAAAATAGAGGTTGGCAATATTCTTTCAGTTTCTACTGTATGAAACTGTTTAAAGAGTATTGGTAGTAGTTCTTCTTTGAATGTCTGGTAGAATTATATACTCAAACCATCTGGACCTGGGCTTTTATTACTTGAGAGGCTTTAATAACAGGTTCAATTGTCCTTGGGGTTACAGATCTGTTTAGTTATTTAATCTGATTTTTGTTTCATTTGGTAAATGGCACCTGTACAAAAAGCTACTCATTTCTTCTAAATTTTCCATTTTTGTGGAGTATAGATTTTCAATGTATGACCTCATAATTCTCTGGATTTCCTGAGGGTCTGTTGTTATGTCCCCCTTTTCATTTCTGAGTTTCATTTCTGACTTTGTTGATTTGGATACTCTCCCTCTGCTTTTTTGTTAGCTTGGATAAGGTTTATGTATCTTTTTGACTTTCTCAAGGAACCAACTCTTCGATTCATCAATTCTTTGTACTGTTTTTTTTTTGTTGTTGTTGTTTCAATTTTATTGATTTCAGCTCTAAGTTAGATTCTATCCTGCTGTCTACTCCTTCTAGGTGAGTTTACTCCTACTTGTTCTAAAGTTTTCAGCTGTGCTGTTAGTACTCCAGTGTGGAATTTCTCTAGGTTTTTCATATAAGCATCTATTACTATGAATTTTCCTCTTAAGACTGCTTTCATTGTGTCCCACAAGTTTGGGTACTTTGTGGATTCATTTTTTTTAATTCTAGGAAGACTTTGATTTCTTTCTTAATTTCTTCCTTGACCCAGAGGTTTTTAAGTTTAGTGATGTTTAATTTTCATGAGTTGGTAGGTTTTCTGTGATTTTTTATGTTGTTGACCTATAACTTTAGGTCATCATGGTCTGATATCATAGAAGGGATTATTTGCATTTTTTATACCTGTTGATATTGGCTTTACGTACAATTACGTGGTCAATTTTAGAGAAAGTTTCAGGTCTTGCTGAGAAATATGTGTATTCCTTTGAGTTTGTGTGGAAGCTTCTGTAAATATCTATTCAATCCATTTACATCATAACCTCTGTTAGACTCCTCATTTCTCTGTTGAGTCTCTGTCTGGTTGACCTATCCAAGGTTGAAAATGGAGCATTGAAGTCTCCCACTACTAGGGTTTGAGATTTGATGTTGGATTTGAGCTTTATTAGTATTTCTTTTTCACGATAGGTGTCTTTATATTAGGGGCATAAATATTCAGGATTGAAATCACATCTTGATCAATTTTTCTTCAGATGAATAAGTAATGTTCATCTTGGTCTCTTTTAATTGATTTTAGTTTGAAGCCTACTTTGTTAGATATTAAGATGGTAACACCAGCTTGTTTCTTGATTAGAAATATTTTTGCAACCCTTTACTCTGAGCCTGTGTCTCTCTTTAAGATTGAGGCATGTTTCTTGTATGCAGCAGAAGAATGACTTCTGTTTTTGTTTCCATTGTGTTAGTGTGTGTCTTTTTATAGTTAGATTGATCCAATATTGAGGGATATTAGTGACCACAGATTGATATTTCTTGTTATTTTTGGTGGTAGCTTGCATATATTTCCTTTCTTTGTGCTTTTCTTCTGTGGGATTATTGATTGTTTGTGGTTTTATGGGTGTATCTGGGATCCTTAGGTTGGAGTTTTCCCTCTAATGCTTTCTGAAGGGCCAGATTTGCAGACAGGTATTTTTGAAACCTGACCTTGTCTTGAAATATCTTGTTTACTTCATCTATGGTGATTGATAGTTTTGCTGGGTACAGTAATCTAGGTTGGCAGCCATGCTCTTTCACTGTTTATATAACTTCACACGAGGACCTTCTTGCTTTCACTGTTTCCATTGAATACTCAGGTATGATTCTGATGGTTCTTTCTTTATATGTAAGTTGGCCCTTTTTTTGCAGCTCTTAAATTTTTTTCTTTGTTCTGTATGTTTGGTGCCTTGATGGTTAGATGGGAGCAGATTTTTTAAGACTAATTATTTTTGGTGTTCTGTAATATTCTTTTATTTTTATAGGCATTTCCTTCTTTAAGTTGGTAAAGTTTTCTTCTATGATTTTATTGAATACATTATATGTGACTTTGAGCTAGCAACCTTCTTCTCTGCTTCCTATTATTCTCAGGTTAGGTCTTTTCATGGTTTCCCAAATTTCCTGAATGTTTTGTGCTATGAATTTTTTGGTTTTCATGTTTTCTTTGAGTGTTGTATCTATTTTTGCTATTGCATCTTCCACTCCAGAAAGTCTCTCTTCCTTCTCTTGGATTCTGCTGGTTATGCTTGTGTCTGAAGTTCCATCTCTTTTCTTCTGATTTTCTATTTCCTCCTTTGCCTCATTGTGCCTTTTTTATTGCTTCTATTTCAATTTTTAGTTCCTGGAATGTTTCTTCCATTTTTTGGGTTTCCTTTTCCTGGTTTTCTTTGTTTTCGTTCAAGGATTTGTTCATCTCTTCCAAATTTTTGTTTGTATTTTCTACTATTTTTTTAAGAAATTTTTTTATATCCTCTTTTAAGGCTTCTATAATCTTCATAAAGGTGTTTTTGCTGTTGTTTCTGTTTCCTATTCATTGCTCTGTTTGGGTCTTGTAGTTGTAGAACCACCAGTTTCTTTTGCTGTTGCATTGTTGTTCTTTATATTGTTAAATGTATTCTTACACTGGAGTTGCTTATGGCTTCAGTGGTTTACACTTAGTCAGCTCCTAGTCAGTTGTGGCTAGAGAGCTTGTATGTCTCCTTTCTGCTCTGGGCAAGAGTTCTGCTTGATCTCTGACTCTGCCCTGCACATGGGTCTGAGTATCAAGGCATCAGTCCTTCCTTGATGAGGCAGTTCACAGTGGAGGTGGGGTCCATCTGTGCATGGTCCCTTCTTTTAGAGATAGCTGGAAGAAGCCCTTACAGCTAAAGCCTAAGTCTTATCTGCTAGCAAGAGTCTGAGATTAGACCCTTGGGCATGACCCCAATCCTGGAGTGGGATTCTCGGGATGGGTGGCCCAGGAGCTAGAATCTGCTCACCTCTGACTCTACTCTGGACATGGGTCTGAGTTTCAAACATGTCAGTTCTCTGATGATGCAGTTTGCCCTGGAAGCAGGGCCCCACTGTGCAAGGTCCCTTCTTTTAGGGGTCACTGTGGAGGACCCCTCACAGCTAAAGCCCTGAGCCTATCTTCTAGCAATAGTATGAGATTAGACCCTTGGGTATGACCCAGGCCCTGGTGGGGGATTCTCTGGATGAGCTTCACAGGAGCTGGAATCTTCTCACCTCTTACTCTGCTGTGGACCCAAATATTTCTATTATTTTTCCTTAAATGTTTCAGTAATTGTTTTATTTTTAAAATTTCTTTTTAGTTTTAGGAACTATGTTTACATAATTTTCTCTTATATTTTCGGTTGTGAGCCTAGACTTTAATGGCTGAGACATCTCTCCCACCCATTTACATAATTTCCAACTCTTTTCATGTGTTCCCCCTTGCTTCCATATATATATGGAAGTAAGAAACTGAGATACAAAGAGGCAAAGAGAAATGAACACACAGAGAAATCCATATTGAGATAAATAGAGCCAAATGAGTTCATTTTTATGTTTGTGTTTACAGGGTTTCATAAATAACTGCTTTATATTGGACAACCACTTAAGGATCTTATCAGCTTATTCTAACTCTCTTGGAAGGCAGCAATTGCCTTTACTTCTTTACCTACTTGTAAAATCCCTTGAGATTTTCCTCTTTTGAGTTAGAATTTCTATTGGTGCCATTGTTCAGAAAGAAGGCTCCTAGGTTAGTTCCAGGTGGAATTTTGTTGTGACTAAAATTTTCCCATATTGCCCTCAAATTACCTTTTTATTGCATTTCAGTGTCATACATGCTCATATGTTAACAAATACATTTGTACTTTAGTGTATTTGTAAAAAATTAAAGTCGCACTTGTATTTGTAATCATTTTGTACTTTTAAAGAGTATTTTTGCTAATATGAATAAATATATTTCTTCTTTGAATGTTTAAAATAAATTAATCATAGATTTATTGCAGGTTTGAGTACATTATTTTCATGTTATTTTGGAATCAGTTCAGTCATTCCACTTTAACTTAATATTTTAACTATCTTTATTATATAATAATAATATTTTGTGTTGCATGCACTCAAAATATTGTATATTCATTCTTGGTTTAAACACCTCTGTCTCTTTTTTAATCAGTATATTCTCACTTTATGATATGAGTAAATCCATGATAAATAAGATGGAATGAAAGCATATAAAATGGGAAAAGTTCTTCTCCAACCCTACATCTGACAGAGAACTTATCTCTAAAATACATAAAAACTTAAGAAACTATAGGTCAAAAAACCAAATAATCCAATTTTAAAATGAGGTACAGAGCTAAATAGGAAATTTTCAACAGAAGAATCTCAAATGGTCAAAAGACACTTAAAGAATAATTGGTATATAAAACTATGCCTTGAATAATTCACTAAAAAGCAAGTAAATTTATTAGCTAAGAGTATACAAAAGGTTGACAAGTAACATTTCATATGCAGAATTTGAGATTTGCCCCTTTGTCAGTTTCTTAAGATTTATTCATTCTATAGTTTTCAACTGCCATCTAGACTCAAGTCTCTCTAAACATATATGAGTGCAACTTGTAGTAGGATTATGTTGTTACATTGTAAATCATTGTCCTGGCTACTGCTTTATAAAAATGTTGATTGGTTGAAGGCAGACAGGAAATGTTGGTGAGGCTCCCAGACTCAGAAAATTCTGGGAACAGAAAAAGCAGAGCAGAGATGACAAAGAGATGCTAGAGTGGCCAGTGGAGATGCCAGCAGATGCAGAGGACAACCATGGTGATCTAAGAAAAGGTACTAAGTTATTTAATTTGTAGGTATTATAAAAGGTGATATTTTCCTTATTTCTTTTTCAGCTCTTTTAGCTTTAGTGTATAAGAAGGCTCTACTGATTTCTTTGAGTTAATCTTGTATCCTGCCACATTGCTGAAGGTATTTATAATCTGTAGAAGTTCCTTGGTAGAATCTTGTGAGTCACTTACGTATAAAATCATATCATCTCCAAATAGAGATAGTTTTACAACTACTTTTCCAATTTGCATGCCCTTAATGTCCTTTTGTTCTCTTATTGTTTTAGATAAAACTCTGAGAACTATAATAAACAGATAAGGGGAAAGGGGGACAGTCTTGTCTAGTTCCTAATTTTAGAGGGTGTTCTAAATGATTTCTCGGTTGGACTTTTCTGTCTAGCTTAGAGGTTTCGCTTCACTCTCATCCCCACTTATGCTCAAATAATCACACAAAGGCTTATATTATTTTATGCTGATTGACCTAAAGCCTAGGCATATAATTTTCTAGTGCTTGCTCTCAATCTCATCCATCTTGTTCAGCCATACAGCTCAGTACCTTTTGTCGTAGCAGCATTTCAGCTTCTTCTGTGTCTGCTGCCCTCTCTTTGTCATGTTTGGTGACTCTCTCTGACAGCTCTCTAGAATCTGTCTCTGTTTTTCCTGTACTAAGAGTTTTCTTAGCCTGGTAGCTCCATCCACAATTCCTATTTACTTTTGTCCAATCAGCTTTTTATTAAACCCACAGATGGAACAAATATTTATATTATCAGCATAATCCCACTACAAGATTTCTTTGAATATTTCTCCATTAGTTTGATATTGGCCATCTGCTTCTTGTAGATCATCTTTATTATACTGAGAAATTTTCCCTGTACTCCTGACCTCTCCAGGACTTTTATGATAAAGGAGTGTTAGATTTTGTCAAAGGCTTTTTCAACATCTAAGAATGTGATCATGTGGGTTTTTTCCTTTCAGTTTGTTTATATGATAGATGACATTTACAGTGTTTTTGTATATTGAACCATCCCTGCATTTCTGGGATGAAACAGATCTATTTACCAAAACTTTAAATCACTAAAGAAAGAAATTGAAGAAGATATCAAAAATGGAAAGATCTCCCATGCTTCTGGATAAGTAGGATCAACAGAGTAAAAATGGCAATCTTACCAAAAGTAATCTACAGATTCAATAAAATTCCCATCAAAATCCCAACACAATTTTTTACACAACTTGAAAGAACAATACCCAACTTCATTTAAAATAACAGGAAAACCAGCATTGCCAAAACATTTTACTCAAATAAAGAGGCATTACCTTTCCTGACTCAAGTTATATTGTAGAGCTACAGTAATAAAATCAACCTGGTACTGGCATAAAAACAGACTTGTGGATCAGTGGAATTGAAATGAAGACCCCGGCAATAACCCACATGCCTATGAACACCTGATCTTTGACAAAGAAGCCAAGAATATTCAATGGAAAAATGATAGTATATTCAACAAATGATGTTGGCATAACTGAATGGTAGTGTGTAGAAAAATGCAGATAGATCCAAGCCTATCACTCTGTATAAAACTCAAATCCAAATGGATCAAAGACCTCAACATAAACCCAAACACACCTAACTTGATAGAAAAAAAAAGGGAAATATCTTCCAATGCATTGTCATAGGTCACTACTTCCTAAATAGAACACCAGTAGCACAAACACTAAGAACACTAATCAACAAGTGGGACCTCCTGAAACTCAGAAGCTTCTGTAAGTCCAAGGATGCAATCAATAAGACAAAACAACAGCCTGCAGAATGGGAAAAGATTTTCACCAAACCCTGAAAGTGACAGAGAACTGATTTCTAAAATATATAGAGAACTTAAGATACTAGAGTCCAAAACCCTAAATAAGACAATTAAAAAATGAGGTTCAGAACTAAAAAGGGAATTATCACAAGAATTAAAAATGGCTGAAAGACACTTGAAATAGTGTTCAATATCTTTAGCCATCAGAGAAATGGAAATCAAAGCAACTTTGATATATCACCTGACACTTGTAAAAATGGCTAAGATTAATAAACAAAGATGACAGCCTATGCTGGAGAAGTTGCAGAGCAAGGGGAACACTCCTCCATTGTTGGTTGGAATGTAAACTTGTTCAGCTTCTCTGGAAAGCAGTATGACGGTTTCTCAGATAACTTGGAATCACCCTCTCCAAGGCTCCAGCAATGCCACTTTTAGGCATATACCCTTAAGACACATATTCATATCCCAAAGCATTAGCTCAACTATGTTCATAGCAGCATTATTTGTAATATCAAGAACCTGTAATCACTCTAGATGCCCCTCAACTGAGGAATGGATTAACAAACTGTGGTACATCTACACAACGGAGTACTACTTAGCAGTAAGAAAAAAAATGATATTCTTAAATTTGCAGGCAAATGGTTGGATTTGGAGAATATCCTCCTGAATGAGGTATCATAAACCCAGAAAGATAAGCAGGGGATGTATTCACTCATTAGTAGACTTTAAACAAAAAGCAAAGTACACCCAAGCTGCAAACCACAACCATTGAACAGCTTGGATCTGACACACCTTGGACTGGCAATTTGGGAGCCTATTCCTTCCAGAGGAACACCTAACTCAGTCTTCATATTAGGATGAGGAAATCTCACTTGCCTGGAATTGATGCTGAACTAATTCACCTAGGGACGTCTTACCCTTTCTGTGGAGGAGTTGAAGAGATGAGTATGAGAGCATCACTGGGAGGGGCCAGGAAGGGGATGGGAGTTTTATCAAGAGGATACATGGATAAAAATTGAAACTTTATTCTATAAAAATAAAAAAAGAATCAGTGCCAAGCTGTATGGCTGAACAAGATAAGAATCATGAGTTAGTTTGAGAATTAAGAGTTAGTAAGGTATATGCCTGGGCTGTAAATGAATCAGTGCAAAAGTAATATAAGCGTCTATGTGTTTCTGTGGGACTGAAGGTCTGCAGGTCTGGACTACAGGCTGGACAGGCCAGAAATTTATTATTACAACAGCCCTCAGTCCTTATCACATAAGTTTCTTTGTATAGTTGCCAGTTGGAAACACAGATCCAAACAATCTAAACACAAATACAATGGGAAACACAAGTATCTAAAGTGCACAGAGTGTTAGTAGAGTGCTCAGCCATAAGTAAGGGATTTATGCCTTCCTTGAGGCTCATGGAAGAGGGTGTAGACATATTGTAAGAGTTGAAGGTTGGAGAAGACCAGAGGAAAACAAGGTATTCTGGACCCAATAGCATAGCTGTACTCATAAACTCACAGTTGTTGTGATTGCCTGCATAAGGCCCAGTCAGGGAACATTCTACCATGAAGGGGAAGCAGTTCACAATCTTCCACCTAATACCCCAGGAACTGTGAATATTTAATGGTTTCTGAGGGAGGAATAGTCAGATTTTCTAAGAGTATGACTTTTGGTATGTCAACCAGACTCATGTGGATTGCCCACAACCAGGAATATGTGGACAATACAACTTGGAATATATATATTATAACATATGTATGTATGTATGTATGTATGTGTGTATATATATATATATATATATATATATATGACATAAAGTTTGGCCAAATACTAACATCTCCTGAAACTTCTTAATCCAAATACTCACAGTTCAAATCACACTCAGTACTATTATCTTCCAGGCTCTTACTATGCTGGACCATTAAAGAGCACTTAAAGTATTCAACAGTTTTTCTAATCGCCAGTCTCAAGGTCCATATTCCTTCAAACAAAAATATGGTCAGGCCAGACACAGCAATATCCCAGTCTTAGTTCCAAACTTTCGTCTTATTCAAAGTTTCTATTGCTGTGAAGAGAAACAATGACAATAGCAACTCTTAGAAAACAAAATAATAATTGAGGTGGTATTTTAAAGTTTCAGAGATTTATTCTGCTTTTGTCATGATGGGAAACATGGCATCATGCAAGCAGAGATTGTGTAGGAGAAGTAGCTGACATTCCTATATCTTGCTTCAAAGGCAACAGGAAGTAGTCTGAAATGCTAGGTGTGGCTTGAGCATATATGAGACCTCAAAGCTTACCTCCACAGTGACACACTTTCTTCAACAAGGATAAAACTACTCCAATAAAGCCATGGACCCTAATAGTGCCACTCCCTTCAGGGACCATTTTCTTTCAAACCACCACAAGGGCCATACAGATGTCTATTGTCTGTGACGCAGACTGAAGATATATGTTGATGTCCATGGGCCATTCTTCCTTTGAGAACTAGATTGATGTGGGTGACCTCTACAACCTCCTGGGGCCATGATGATGTCCCCAGGTCTATGCTTTCATAAAAGACCATGCTTATGTCCATGATCCTACTGGAGCTGGCGGGGGACTGTGCTGATACTCATGGCCCATGCTAGTAATGAAGACCATGTGGAAGTAAGTGCTCTGCAATGCTACCTGGGACCATGTTGGTGTCTATTGGACATGCTTCTGCCAGGGGCAAAGCTTGTCTGAGTGGCCTGAACTACTACATGGAGCATGTTGATGACAATACTCTGGGCTGCCTCTGAGGACCTTTTCTGGGCCTGTCATTTTACTGCAGCTAGGAGCCATGTTCTCTGTCCGAGCTGTCACGAGAAAGAATCTGGAGGCCTCTGACCCCTCCTGTTTCCGAGAAGAGAAAGAGGGCACATTTTGCTGTGATATAAATGACTATAAACCCAGGATTGAGATGAAGGAACACAAAAAACTTCTGTGACAACCCTACCCTACCTCCAAATCCCCCCACCAAAAATAACAGCCTAGACAGAAAACCATCAAAGAGAACACTTTAGAAGTATTAGGGGGATGATGAAGTATGATTCTCTGCAATTGATGCCCATTTTGTGACTGTTTTGGAGGGGAAGTGTTCTGCTCTATTTAAGGGTCAGACCACTCAGAGTTTGGCCATGTTCCAGTGAATATACGGACAATATAAACTAGATCTTTTTATTCTTATTTTTATGTATACCTTTTTTGAAGGTTCACAAGATGATGAAGGTGGACATAGAAGAAGTATAAAGTATGCATGATTCTCAGAGAATCAATAAAACTGTTATGTTGAAAAATGTGGAAACGAGAATTTTCATGGAATAAAAATAAAATAATGTGAAATATACTACACAAAACAGGAAAAGTCTGTCATTTTTTCCTATAGTTAATTTTTAGGGCATTAAAACTAGCCCATATTCATATATAACTTATTAGACTCTAAATGTCTTCAAATAATTTTATTTAAGTAGTTATTGAGCTATTATTTTGTGTCAGACACTATCTATGTTAAGGATACAGAAGTAAACAGTATTTATACTCTGGTCTCCCTTCCGGAGTGTATCTTGACAGTGGTGTACATTAAACACAATGATGATGTATATAGGATCTTATCTGAACATATAATTGATTTTCAACAAGTTGTGAGAATAAAAGAAGGCTTTTGAGGAAAGAAGCATTTTATTTGATATAAGGAAGCTAAATTAGGAAGAGAGATAAGGCAGAGGAAAGTGTTTCAGACTAAACAAATAGCATATGTGAAGGTCTAGAATAAAAAAGGGCAAGGCATGTTCTGAGAACAGAAAGAGGATCAGAATGTCTGGAGAGGAGAAAACCAGATTGTGCTAGAACTCTAAAAATAAGATAATTATTTTGGATGTTATCCATTGAACAGAATTAGTCATGTGAATGTTTTTGCATTTACATTTTCTTAAGATCATCCTGTAGAGTGTAAAGAATGGATTAGTAAAGATGAGGATAAAGTAAAGATAGAGGTTATGAAAAGATTCATTTTCAAGTTTCATTCCCAAAGCTATCACTGGCAAATATTTCACTATTGGAGGAAAGAAGTTTAGAAGGGTTTTAATATGATTCAGAATTACAGGATTTAAAATTATATTTTCCTAGAGATATTTATTTGTTTGTATGTATGTGTCTGTGTGTGTGTGTGTGTGTGTGTGTGTGTGTACATAGTTTGCAGTAATCAATTCTCTACTTCCACCATGTGGGACCCAAGGAACAAACTCAGGTAGTCAGGCATTGGGGAAAATATTCTTACCCACTGAGATATCTTCCAAGCCTTATGGACTTTAAAACAAGTATCACTTAATGTATCTTTCTCTACAAGCATCTTGAGATTCATGGATTAAAAAATTCAGAGTTCTCTCTCCTACATCATACAACATAAATCATATACTTCTTTGAAAGTATATTAACTCATTCCAAACAATTTTGGCCTCATCACCTCTATTGATTGCTTGTACATTACAGTTGTTAGCAAGACAGCAATGTCTAATTTTACTGGTTTATATTCTAATGAAGACAGACAATGAAAACTAACATAATATCAAATAATAGAGAAAATGCTACAAGGAAATACTATTTTACAGAAACAACAGTAACTACCATTGGCAAGTATGATTGATTAAGCATGTGCCTTAATGAGGTGGTCTAAGTAGATATTCCTATCAAAATTATATTTACTATAATTGAGATTATAATGTTCAAGATTTCAGTGCAAAGTATTCTAGGAAGGGTGACTAAAAAGGGAGTTCTTAGTAAAGCAAGGATGTAGTGTGTCTAAGAGCCAGAGTCAGTGAATGACTACAAGGAAACAGTGTTTATTGGACACAGCAGATCACTGAGTAGGTAGTGTAGGAAAAATCTAACTCTAACTTCTGTATATGAATGCACAGCAGTTGCTGTGGCAGCATATACAAGTCCTGTGCAAGCCCAAGACTGAATGCTAGCATGGAAATGGGTCATAAGTGTGAAAGTCTACTTCAAGCAATGGAGTTCTTAGTAATTGTTAGTGGGTGGAAGAGGCGTGATCTGAACAAGATATGCTCCAGGAAAATTTCAGATATTCAAGAATCCTTTGGCAGCACAATTGGCCTCAGCTGTTTAAAAAATAAATAAAAAGGAAGTAGGCTAAATGGAAGAGGTAGCTGGACCCCAGAAGACTGGGAAGTGGGAGAGAAAGGGAGAACATGATCAAGAGACACACTGTGAAATACAGAAAGAAAGAATAGAAATATCTTGTTTTTAAAAAAAGAAAAATTAAATAAAAGAACAACAAAATCCAAAAATATCAGGATGGACTTGTCTTAACAAATAAAGAGAGTGATAGGAGACTGGATCAGGCAGGTGAGTGTTGAAGACTCCATAATTTAAGGCATTGTAGGTTATTGTAAGAAATTAGGCTCCAATTTTAAGTTTCATGAGAAACCACTAACTATAAGCAATAAAAATTATAGTTCACATTTACCAAATGGATTATCTTGTATTTTCTATAGGGAGGCCCTTAAGCAGAAACACATCAATCCGATGTTCGTTGAGCAGAAAAGAGATCAATTACAGCCAATTGTGATTTCAGTTTAGCAGTAATGGTGTCTCCTAGGATGTGAAGTGAACTGATACTAGTTTCACAGAAACAGAAAAAAACAATAAGAGGAAGCATAATATATAGTAAATAAATTTTTATCTAGTGTCTTAGAAAGGTTTGATGTCTGTCAAATAGTAAAATTATTTTAAAAATATAGAAGTGTCAAGGATCAGCTTGGAAATTGTTCACAGATTTTTTTTGGCTAGACTTTTAACTGTTCCATATTGTTTTCTTGACATTTTTTATTTAAGAAATTTTTTTAACATAGAAAACACAATTTCCCTTTCCTCCTTTCCTCCTGCTCACCCCCATCTTCCCTCCTCCCTACCCACCATCCACTCCTCAGAAAATATAAGGCCTCCTACGGAGTCAACACAGTCTGGAATATCAAGTCGAGGTAGGACAAAGTGCCTACCTCCTGTATCAAGGCTAATCAAGGCATTCCTTTACAGGGAACGGGCTCCAAAAAGCCAGTTCATGTACTAGGGATAAATCAGGGTCCTACTGCCAGAGGTCCCACAAATTGCCCAAGCCACACAACTATCTTCCATATTCAGAGGGCCTGATTCAGTCCCATGCAGGTTCCCCAGCTCTCACTCAAGAGTCAATGAACTCACAGTAGCTTAGAGCAGATGTCCCTGTGGGTTTTCCCATCATGATCTAGACCAATTTGCTCATATAATCCTTCCTCCTTCTCTTGGATTGTATTGGGAGCTTGCTCCAATATTCTAGCTATAGAAAAATAAGATAGCCTATTCATTTCAGTAAATAAGGCAAATAATCACTCAAACTGCATTTGCTTTAGAGCTTATTTTACTTACAAAGCAAAATGAAGAAGAATTCTTTTCTTTTGGAGAAACTTATTTTTGCAACAGTAAGCATGTGTATTAAATTACTCTCTTTCTTACCAGTGATAATAGACTGAGTAAGCCAGAAAGAAATGAGCAGAGAGCAAAAATTCATGCATTTGGTGTGGACGGGCTTCCAGCTTACACTCTCCAGTAAGTTTGTGTCTGTGTAGTCAGTCAGTTACATTCTCCTTTCCTTATGTGTCTTCAATTCTCTTCCATAAGGACTATTACTCAAGTGACTGTCAAACCTTTGTGTTATGACAGCTTAAATTAGTGCTTTGATAGTTCTCCTTTTCAAAGGAGACAACAAAGAAGACAAATGACAAATAAATGACAAAGACTCAAGAAACTAGGGGTACTGTGCCCAGCAAAACCAGTCTAAGTTCCATCTTGTTAGTGGCTACCAAAGTGTATTGATCAACTAGTTTAGTTGGCTTTGTAATGCAAACTAAGAAATTACTGTTTTTTTTAACACATAAGATGGTAGGGACATAATTAGTAACTGATTATATCAGCTCATATATAACTTATCAAGTAATTAATCAATGAGATTAAAAATTGAAGTTCAGTATTGTGCAAATTTTCCCAATATTTGGCAATGTTGAAGTTATAATTTGAACTCAAGTATAATTCACGAATGCATGATATCTTTCTGCCACTGATCATTGAAGAGTGATGGAACTAAATGAACAACACCATCAATGAATGATTGCCTACCAATAAAATTAAAATTTAAAGTGTATTTTATTTAACCTAGCCTATATAAAACATTTTTTCAAGAAACAATATTTACAAAATATTTTATATATTTCATGAGTCTTTGAAATTTGATATTTATTTAAACATTTTATATAGTTTTTACTCTTTTGCATATTGTCCTGCCTAGAGACGTCTGAATGAAACTGTAAGAAAATGCCTGCATAAGATCCATCTGTTGAGCATTTCTTCATTATTGATTGATGGAAGAAGGCCTATCCCATTGTGGATAGTGAGTGTTACCATCACTGAGTTGGCAATAAGAACTAAGCAGCACTACTCCATGGCCTCTGTATCAGTTCTTGCCTCTAGGTCTCTGCTGTGCTCTAGTTCTTGCCCTAATTACTTTAATGATGAACTGTTATACGGAACTGTGAGAAAAATAAATGATTTCCTTCCCAAGATGCTTTTCTTCATGGTGTTTTATCACAACAATACTAGCATTAAACAAGACACATATCTTTATTCTGTAGTAAAGAGAATGACTTGATTGTAATGAACTCACAAATAAAATCATCATCCAGCTGGACTAAGATCACTTAGTGGAACAAGCTATACATCTCAGTGAACTACTACCCAGTCAGAATGGTCATTTTGAAACCATGGATCTTCAGTCAGAGTTTTACATTTTCACTATTAATTGCATTTTTATATACTTATTTACTGAAAAAGAAAAGCTTTATATCCTCTTTAACATCTTGCATGTCCTTTTGTCTGCATTCAATCCCTTCTCATGACCTAACATTACCTATTCTTGGTCTTGTTTTTTATGTTTATAAAGATCATATGGCCCACTTAACAAATTACAAATTAGCATAACATAGGATAAATACACAAAACCACAATGGTTATATGAAATTTTTAAAATTTCCACTCATCACCAGCATTCAGTTGCAAAAGAAGTTTAAGTACTGTTAATTTTTATAGTCTTTAGCTAATCAAATTAAGAAGGACATTCATAATGCTAACAAATGAAGACACTAAGTCAGAATGCTGTTACCCTTTAATAAAGTTCCTCATGTTTTGGTGACCCCCAATCATAGCATTATTTCATTGTAAATTTATAACTGCAATTTTGCTACTATAAAAATGATAATATAAATATCTTATATTCAGTATATCTGGTAGGCAGCCCCCAAGAGGGTCACAATCCACAGGTTGTGAACTGCTTTACTAAGTGAATTAGTAAGTGGGAAAATATCAAATCTACCCTTATTCTTTATCTCAAAACATAAAAGAAATGCTGTTTTTACTTTGTGTCACAAATTATGATTTTATTTTAAGAAAAATTAAGAATCTCATAAAATTTTCTTATACTTTCATATTTTCTCAGTTCTTTTCAATTATTTTATTTATTTATTTATTTTTCATTTTACAGACCAATCACAGTTCCCCCTTACTCCTCTCCTCCCATTCCCCCACATTCCCAGACTCCTTTCCTTATCCACTTCCCAGAAAAGGGAAGGCCTCCCATGGGGAGTCAACATAGTCTGGCACATCAAGTTGAGGCAGGACAAACCCCTCCCTGCCACCCATAAAGGCTGAGGAGAAAGATATTCCACCATAGGTTATAGGCTTTAAAATGCCAGTTCATATTTAACAAATGTATACATGCATTTGCAACATATAATTAGATTTTCAGACACCATTTTACAAGTATATTTGGCCATGTCTGACTCTAAATTTACAGTTTAGATCTTATTATGTTCTATTAGAAAATAAGGATATTTGAAAACGATAAGAAAAACAATATGATAATAAAATACAATAATTCAAATCTAGTTTGCATTTGGAAAGGTAAAAAGAGGTTATATAACTCCACCAATAGTAATGTGTCCAGAACATAGTGTGTCCCTTCAGAAGGGAAGGACAAAGAAAGTGACAGAAGAAAGGTGGACAAGACAAAATCTTATGTGTTTAGATGATCATTCAAAACCGATGGTGAAGCCTCATCAATGGTTCCCAGTGGCCACAGCAGTTTTGGATCTTATAATTGAAAGGTTTTTATCTTACTACACTCCAGTAGTTAAAGGAAAAGTATTTTATGGGTAATGCAAATGAAACAATGTGTAAATTGATCAAAATGTGATTTGAAGAACTGCTTTAAAAATATTTATGTATAGAAAAATATTGAACTCCACAACAGTGTGGATTGAACCAATAAGACAAAACATTGAACAGAAATAATCTAGGAGTTATAAAATACAGTGCTTATAAATTAGTAAGAGTCATAGTGTATTCGTGGGCATTAGCTGTGACCTACTGTGCTTTCTTCATCTGGGGATGAGTCTAACCTGGCTTGAGAAGCTTTAGATTTTATTTTTTATATTTCACATATATTAGAGAAAAGAGAAGTTTTATTACTGTATGGGTTTTATAGCTATCCTGAATGTTTTGCTTTTCATATAAAGTTTGATATTGATTTTCAAAAAACAATAAAAATAAATGGGTGAGAGTATCTCAGTTTGTATTATTGACATTTGAAACAGTATGAACCAAAGAAATTTTGTTTTCAGTGACTTATTAAGCTACAATATTCAGTTTTCTTTAGTTGTGAAGTTTTCTTTTCTAAAAAACCATCTCTCTTATATTTCAGCATAAAGCATCTTGAACAGTACTTCAAATACTATGGCCTTCTTCCCATCTGTGACAAACCATTACTTGTAAAGTATCATGTACACTGACAGCTATGAGGCTAAAATTTCTCTGTTGGTATCATTCAAGTTTGGGTGCACACTGGTTACTACATTTTCCCGTTGAATAATATTATATTTTCTTCAAATAGTCAAATAAAAAAGACATTAAAAATATATTTTAAAACAGAAATGACTTGATGTAGAAAAAATCTCAAAATATAACATTTGATCCATTATTTTAATTATTTCTTTTTTTTCTTTATTTTGTATTTATCAAGAAAAACAGTAAAATGAATTTAAAATGCTGATAAGTTAACAATAACTATAAAGAAGATAAAAATCATAAGCATGACTTATCAAGGGAGATAATGCAAATAAGATTGCTACACATATATTTACGTTGTGTTCAGCTTTCCCTCTGAATTTTTTTTCCATCCCTGTATATCCTTATTCAAGGTCCCTTCCCCCTCCCACCACATCAGGTCATTTTTTCTTCTCCACAACTCCCCATCCCCGCCCTGGGCAGGGAGCAGACAGTCCTATGGTCTCACTGACCCAATAATGCTTGGATCAGTCTCCACTCCTGGCAAATCCAGTTTTGTCGCCCCTTCCTCAAGAGTGATTCAGGTGTTCCTATAGTTGGAGTGGGATCTAAAGAGTCAGTCCAGGGTGTTTCTGAACCCAAGCTGTTCAGTGGTTGTGGTTTGCAACTTGGGCATGCTTGGCATTTTTTCTTGTTTGTTTTTTTATATACCATTAATGAGTGAGTACATCCCCTGCTTATCTTTCTGAGTTTGTGATACCTCGCTCAGGAAAATATTCTCCAAATCCATCCATTTGCCTGCAAATTTTAGGATATCATTTTTTTCTTACTGCTGAGTAGTATTCCATTGTGTAGATGTACCACATTTTGTTAATCCATTCTTCTGTTGAGGGACATTTAGGTTGTTTCTAGGTTCTTGCTATTACAAATAATGCTGTTAGGAACATAGTTGAGCTAATACCTTTGGAGTGTGAATGTGCCTCTTTAGGGTATACACCCAGAAGTGGTATTGCTGGGTCCTTGGGGAGATTGATTCTCAATTTTTCTGAGAAACTGCCATATTGCATTGCAAAGTGGCTGAACAAGCTTACACTCCCACCAACAATGGAGGAGTGTTCCCCTTGCTCTGCATCCTCTCCAACATAGGCTGTCATCTGTGTCTTTTATCTTAGCCAATCTAACAGGTGTTAGGTGGTATCTCAAAGTTGTTTTGATTTGCATTTCTCTGATGGCTAAAGATGAAGAGCACTTTTTCAGGTGCCTTTCAGCCATTCGTAGTTCCTCTGCTGAGAATTCCCTTTTTAGATCTGTACCCCATTTTTTGATA
>PVIH01023375.1:0-24961 GCA_004025045.1 Sigmodon hispidus
TTTCCTTAAATTAAAATTTTTATTAAAATAGCTGCAATCATTCAACAAAAATAAATCAATTCTAAGAGATGCTCATGGTACATGATATACTGAGGAAAAAAAAAGTAGTTAATGAATTTCATTTGTCTGTGAAATTCCCATGAAAACATTAAGAGGTTTTACAAGACTATGATTAGGATAGGAGAATATGCTATCTAGTTTCAAACTCTTTAAGCCATTTTCAAAAAAATGAGGCTTTGAAGTATTTCTCGGTATGGTTAACGAAACATAAAATTTATTTTGTTGCAGAAATGTGAATCATTGATTTCCTTTGTATGAGCCACAGTTTTACATAATTAAAGAAGAAAATATTTAGGGGTTGGAAAGATAGCTCACAGGTTAAGAGCACAGGCTGCTCTTCCTAGAGATCATGAGTTCAATTCCCAGCAACCACATGGTGGCTCACAACCATCTGTGATGAGGTATAGTTTCCTCTTGTGGCTTTCAGGGGTATGTGCATGCAGAACACTGTACTCATAAAAAATAAATCTTTAAAAAAAGAAAGAAAAACTATTAACACCATTTTCCTTTTAAATTATACAGCTCCCCCCTTAGTTATTGAAATGATATTGGAGGAGCAATGATTTTATACTAAATTCTTGTTTAAAAGTGTTCACTCCTAAAATTGTGTGGTTTATGTTCAATGAAATGACCAACTTGCCAACTTAGCAGAACTCTAACAGCTATGGTAACCCAAAACATAAACATGGAACACTGACATCAAGGCTTTCAATTACTGCAGGAAACTGTTACTGAGTGGGTCAAGAACTTTCCTCATCTATGCTCATTCATACTGATAAGTGTTACTGAGGAACATGTATATGCATGTTGGAATGGTTTGTAAAATCAGAACGAACTTGTTCGAAGAATAATTAATGAAGAAAATCCCTTTCTTGGGAGAAACAAACTATTCAGCATTTATTTATTATTCCTAAGTCTTAGAGATAGTGACATTAGCACTGCATTTTGTGCTGTCAAATATTTATTACCATAAAATGCCAACACTCCATTGGTTTAAGAGGACAATGTTAGTAAATATGAGGTTGGAATGTGAAGAAATGTTATATGTCTATATAGCATGGGCAAATGGATTACATGTAAATTTGTATGAGTACAATTCTAAAGCAAAAGTAAAGAAAGTTCAACAAAAAAATAAACTGATCAGCATGAAGGAAGTTCAAATGAAAAGGGCTGAGAGCTCATTCTTGATGATGTGTGGGTTTTACCATCTTAGTTGATGAGGAACTGCTTAGAGGACTAAAACTTACTTTGGGTGAGCAAATAAATAGCATTCTTGTTTGAATTCACCATTGTGAAATTGTGAAAGACTACACACTTGTATAGTTACTCTGTTGTTTATATTATGTTTCAAAAATATGTTTCAGAATAGAAGCCATACAGTTAGAAATTTCAGGAATATATATCACACCCATAATGGCATTCTTGATATGTATGCCTCAATGTTTAGGTTATAAGCAGTTTATATGTCTGAATATTTCTCCAAAAATTACAAATTCTGTATTATATCTATAAGCAAGGGCATAATACTGAAAGAATTACTCTGTTATTAAAATGGTTAATATAAAATATGAATTTGAAAAGTTATTTTCTTCACCTTGGCAAACTGAGAAATTTAATTATTTTAACCCTACCTATCCTAAATATTTCATCAAATGTATTCCTTCTATGTACTTTCATGTTAATATTATCATTTCAATATTTTATGTACAGTAGTTATGTGGTAAAAAAATTTAAAAATATGTTCAAAGCGTTATTTTTTTCCTAACTGCATTTTTTGCAACCATTATTTTGACTTTAGGACAGTGGACAGTGAAGGTCGGAAAGGACAACTGCCCTTATGATCTTTAATTGAATTAGTATAATGACTTTCCTGGCAATCAGCCCCTGTGTATGTCCTCATATATCACTTTCCTGTGACCATCCCTGACTGCAATGCTCCATTTCCTTCCTAGCTCACAGGCATGCCTGTTTTAATATCCATCTGACTGCATAGTGACAATAATTATTACCTCTTTTTGATTTAGCTAATTGTGTTTGTAGCTTCCTTCCTTGCTCTGTGGAAAGTCTCTCAGATGGTGTTTAACAGGAGTCCATACAACAAGAAAGAAATTGTTTCTGAGGAGAGGTATTTACCTTTTTTATTTTCTGCTTTGTTAGAAATGCCGAGGTTGCATTATTAGGGAACAAATGAACATAATACTCACACTAACAGGAGTTAGTTTGCACATTTACACATAGTTACATGCACGCATGTGCATGCACACCACACACACACACACACACACACACACACAGAGTTAGAGCACAACTAAGCAACTCCCTCTTGAGGAGAAATATATAAATGAGAGGAATATTTTCACTAATGGGACATTCTTATTGCATCATTATCTAATTAATTTATGTTCTCTGAATAATTGAGGTCTTATTCCATCAAATGATAATTTTAGTAGTAAGGACCTAGATACAAATTTTAGGTTGCCAAAGTTTTGATGAGATTAAACCCTCCATCTTCTTTTTGAACATGAAGAAGCTGAGGTATAGACAGAGCTTGGTTTTTGAGTGTGAATCTCTGTAAAAGTTCTAAGACAAAAGACAGATAAAGCAAAGGTTATAGGTACAATGTTTGCAGCACTTGAGAGAATTGTTTCCTGTCTAGTCCATGTTACAAGTGTGAACCTGCATGCGAGGCTACATGGCCAAATAATGTCAAGAGTGGACATTTTTTATATCCCAAAGATCTTTGCTAAAGAGTATGAATAAAGTACCATACATCTAAAGAACTTTCTCATATGTACAGAAAGTCATCTGATTTTTTGAAAGGAAAATATGTTATTTTCCCTTTCCCTTCCTTCCTTCAATTTCTCCATAACTCTCACATTGTTCTCTATAAAATTCATAACCTTTCCCCCCCTTTTAAAGAATTGTCTTTAATAATTACTATACACTCACACACATGAACATAATATAATATACCAAAATATGTAAATATAGTCTGTTCAGTCTATATAATGTCACTTGTATGTATATGTAATAGGGTTATGCTGGTAATATAAAAATTTGTCCTGCTTATGGGTTTAATAAAAAGCTGATTGGTCAAAGGCAAACAGGAAGTATGAGCAGGGCTACCAGGCTAAGAAAACTCAGGAAGATCTCAGAGCAGAGACAGACACCAGATGCCAGACAGAGATTCATCAGAGTGCTGCCACAGACACGATGAGGAGACAGCAGCAGACACAGAGGAAAGAAGCTGACATGCTGTTCTAAGTAAAGGTACTGAGCTTCATGGCTGAACAGGATAAGAAAGATGGGTTAGTTTAAGCCTAAAGAGCTAGCAAGTTATATGCCTGGGCCATAGGTCAATCAGCATAAAATAATATAAGCGTGTGTGATTATTTGATGCTAAGCAGGGCTGAGAGTGGGATCAAACATCTGGTCCAGGCCCAGAAAGTCCAGACCAGAACTATTTACAACATGTATATGATTTTAGAAATGACCAGTTGGTATTGCATATCCTGTAGGACTCTTTCTTGAAGAAGGCCATTTTCTCCTGCCAAGCATTAATTGGATATCTATAGTTATTTCTCTAGAGGTAGAACCAAGGAGATTTTTATGCTTGCATATTTCTTGGCCTTGTCTTTGTTCAAGTCTTGTTTGGAAAACATGTTGTTGAGGCTTGCTGGGTGTAGTTCACTAACATTTTTAGGAGATGTAGTCTCACAACAGAATCATGTTCTACTGGATGTACAATCACTCTTGCCCATTTTTCATAATGTTCCCTGAGTCTAGGTTCAGGAGTAATGTTGTTGATGGTTCTGATGGGGTCATGCATTGCCTGTATGTTGATTAATTGTGATTTTCTATAATGGTCTTCATCTGTTGTAAAGAGAAATTTAGAGAAGTTTGTTTTGTTTTGATTTCTGTTGAAATGGAAGAGCTACATTTATATCTGAAGATTTGGAGTCCAAAGGCAAAGACTTTGCATTGTCTTGGAAAATTCACCTAAATTTGGTATTGGGTTTTATAAAAGGTAAAGAAAATTAAAAACCTGTCTAATAATTTTAGAATTAGATATTCAATATGCTTGTGTACAGAGAGAAAGTGATAATCAAAACAAAACTATTGACTCAACCATGACAGTTTCTAATAGAAGTTATAGTGAAAATATTGGTACATAATAAGAAAAATATTATAATGCAATCCAATAATTAATTGGAACTTCTTATGAAGCAGCAAGCCCCTTATTAGTATAAGGACAAAACAAAAGCCAAATCAGAGTTTAAAATCATTTAATTGACTTACTCACTCATGCATTTATGTTGTATTTATTGAACTCCCATTCATGTGCTGAGAAATGTTGAGCTAGAAATACCAGACATATTCAATAGAAAATATGTGAAATAGTTCTGAGTTTGGGGTAAAAACTGTAAATGTAAGAATTAGTCAATATTGGATGAAGTGATCCTAAATTTATGTGGCTTGAATAACAGAATTATTTTGACAACTAAGAATTTTCAGTCAATCTGTTTGCTGGGGTGAAGATCTACCTAATGCTCCATGCTTCTCACTTGCAGCTTCAGCCAGCCTCTGTGCTATTGTTCAGTAGTTACTTTTCTAGGCAATCCAGTCAGGAACATTACTTGGTGCTCTGGTTTGCATGAGAAGTTGTCAGGCCTGATTTGACCTGCCTCTCCATCAGGATTATAAAGGTGACGGATAGTCAATTTCAAGAATTCATGATCCATTTTACCACAACGCTTCACCTTGCAGCTAAGTAATACAGCTGTGATAAAATCAGCCATAATCACCGTGCCTCACTCAGCCCTGCCTCAGCTATAAATACTAGATTCATAACAAAAAGCAAATGGAACAAGAGAGTAGATAGAAGCAAGATGAAGGCAAATGTGAAGGTTTATACATGGTGACTAATGAGAAAATGTCTTCACGGTTTTTACCCTATTCATTTTTGTATAGAGAACGGAACGCATGTCACATAGTCAGGATGTTTGTCTGCAGCTGGTTCATCAATATCAATTATAAACATTTTATCGCTTATTTTTTTGTATTTTGGGATACTTAAATTTCTAGGTGTAAAGCTTATTATCTGATATACAAATATCATTTGATAAATGGATTCATTTGTTTAGGGTCAGATATGTGGATAACAATAAATTTATTAAGTATGAGGAATGGAGTAGGATATTTAAGAGGGTTTGGAGCTAAAATTTATATTTTACTTGCTTACACCCTGATTTATCTGTGAAAGGAAAAACAGTCTTCAAATGGAGGAAACTGGGTGAATCCTACATGAACTTATATTTTAGAACACTGGTTCTCAACCTGTGTGTTGAGACCCCTTTGGAGGTTGCGTATTAGATATCCTATATATCAGATGAGTATGTTATATTCATAACAGTAGAAAATTACAGTTATGAAGCAGCAATAAAATAATTTTATGTTTGGGGGTGAACACAAAATGAGGAACTGTATTTAATGATTCCTGCATTTGGAAGATTGAGAACCATTGTTTTAGAAAATGAATCTAAACGATAAGATAAGCAAATCAAACTGTAAAGCATTTTAGAAGGAATAAAGTTTTAAGAAAAAGCATGAAGAAGAAAAGATAATGAATAAAATCAAGTATGAGATAACTTTTATTTATACTGAGTAATAAATTAGATATTGCCATGAAATAGTGACAGTTATGTAGAAGTCTTGAGATCAGTTAGGAAATAAATAATGAAGATGCTTTATTCTTCCAAAAGTTAAATGTTAAAGTCCAAGCGCTTCAGGTCTAGTATTTGTGATGAGGCAAGGAAGCTGATGTTACCATCATAGCTTTGGCAAGGGGACAGAAGGTGAGGTGAAACAGGACAATGACCCAAATGGGATGGGTCTCAAGAGCTCCTTCTAAGCACTCTAGCTTCCTCTGAAATGCAAAAATGCTTGAGTCTTTAACATAATGATATCTAATCATAAGATGATGTGATTACTAAATAAGATCATGCATATAAAAATTAGTAAATTGTTTCCAACAAGGAGGCACATATGATACATTGTTTCTTTTATTATCATCCACATTTGAACAATATGCTGTCTCCTTCCACCATTCTCTAGTCCACACATTTATATTGCTCTCTATAAGTAGATCTATATAATTCCTCTGTCTTTTAGAAGTCTGTTCTTCTACTCCCCAACACACAGACAGTTTTCATCTTTCAATATATATGCAGCTCACAACTTCATCATCATCTGGATTATGGCATCCTTCACCTCCAAGGAACACTAAGTGTGTCATAAATCATTTTAACAAAACCATTGCTTTGTTATGGAGCACATTACAAAGAGAACCAAGGTCTTCATCATCATTTTCTCCAATATTGACTGTTTAACGCATTAATATTATATGTTGGGTACTCAAAAAGCATAACACACTGCTATGGTAGAACCACTGACCTCTAGAAGCATCTATTTAGAGACATGCCTTGTTTCTGGTCACTGAGTTGTTGGGTTCCCTCCTTTCATCTTTAGAAGTGCACCCAATAAAAATGTTTTAGTTAAAAAGTCTAGATTATTGGGAAAATTCTTTCTAGGAAATTCATTTTGGTCTTTGTTTATGCTGATTAATTTTTATTAGAGAGAATATACATGAAATTGATGGAAGTGTTGCTGAAGTTGTAAAGTTAGGTTTTTTAATATGTAATGTTCTTCTTTCTTGTAAATCTCATGACATTTTGCTATTAAATATGAAAATTAATAATCAGCTACCCCAGGTTCTCCACCTGAAGTTATTTACTTCAACCATTCTCTACACAAATGTGTTTTTATATACTATTTGTTTTAAAATGTATCATTACCATCTTCTAGGCCATTTCCCTCAGGTTCTCATCTCATGTTTTTACCTGTTTAATTTGTAGTTTTACTAGCCTCTGCTCCATTTTAGTGTAAAGAACTCTCTAATTCCCTTTGCCCTCCAGCTTTTACTGTTCATGTTGGAGTCGTTGGATGGGTGGTATCAAGGGGTAGATTACAAAATGCCTACATCAAAAATTTATTGACAAAACACAAAATGCACATATTGAGCTGGTCTCATTTGGCATACCTAAATTCAACAGATAGTTTAAAAATCAATTTTTATGAAGTACCAATCTACTTTTCAGTTTTAAAAAACTGGCACCAAGATGAATTATAATACATGCATAAGAGATCAGTGAGTATATGTTTTCCATTAAGTATATTCCAGAAAGCACTACTTAGTCAGTGAAAAATAACAACCTGTTATAGTAAAAATTAAGAACTTATTGAACTAGCCTTAAGTATCTCAGACACTTCAATATTTTAGTATTTAAATCCATAAATATCATGTACTTTACTCCTGTCTCCAGCCTTATTGATACTTAAAATTGTTGAAAATCTAAATATAAGTGACAATCAGCTTTTCTTAAACAAGTTGTATATTCCAATCATAAAGAAACATAAACTGTTCTACTATACTTTAATTTTTTGGAAATTACAAGAATGAATGACCTTTTGAACATTACTCTTAGCAATTTAGGGAATGCAATAAAGGAGTTTAGTTTGGAGCAGTATAGAAATAGTTTAAAGTCTACATCTTTACTCAATAAAATGTTCTAAGAGGGGCCTTTAAAAAATAGAAGTAACTTGAAAAAACTATAAATTTCAGTGTCATTCTTAGTAAAAAAATATGTGGTACTCATCTTAGGAGATAATGTATGCTCAAAATCATGTGTTCTAGAAAGGGATATAAAGATCTCATACTTACTTTTCTTTTTAAAAATTATATAAATTTATTCAATTATTTTTCATCCTGACTGCAGATTCCCCTCCCCCACCTTCTTCTGCCCCTCTCCCCCAATCCACTCCTTATCTGTTTATATTCAGGAAGGGTTAGGCTTCCCATTGGTGTCCACAAAGCATGGCATATCAAGTTGAGGTAGGACTAAATTCTTCCCTTTGAATTAAGGTTAGCTAAGGCACTCCAGTATGAGGAAGAGGTTCCTAGAAGCCAGACAAAGCCTTCGGGTTATGGTTTGCTTCTGCCTCATCTGCGTCTGACAGATAGATCAAACTTCACAATTGTCACACATATACTGAGGGCTTAGGTCAGTCCCGTGCAGGCTCCGTAGCTGTCCGTCCAGAGTCTGTGACTCCTATGAGTCCAGGCTAGATGTTTCTGTAAGTTACCTTTCATGGAGCAAGGTGGGAGTGCAAATTTGTATACCAACTTTGGAAATCAATAAGACAGATTCTCACAAAACTGGCAATCAATATACTTCAAGACTTAGCTATATAGGTCTTGGGCATATACTCAAAAGATGCTCAATCATCCCACAAGGACACTTGTTCAACTATATTCATAGCAATGTTATTTATAATACCAGAACTTGGAAACAATCTAGATGTTCCTTGGCAGGAGAATGGATAAAGGATAAAGAATATGTGGTACATTTACACAATGGAGTATTAGTTATTAAAATCAATGACATCAGGAAATTTGAAGGCAAATGGATGAAGCTAGAAAATATTGTTCTGACTGAGGTAACCCAGACTCAGAAAGATAAAGATGGTACGTACTCACTCATGAGTGGATATTAGCTGTAAAGTAAAAAATAATTGTTACAATCCACAGCCTCAGAGAGGCTAGGAAACAGAGAAGACTCAAAGAGGGGTGGGAACCCATGGGTTTCCATGAGAAGGAGAAATAGAAGAGATCTCCTGGGTAGACTGAGGGCCAGTGGCGATGAGAGCATGAGGGATCAGGTTGGAATGGAATAAGTGGAGGGGGAGAGTAAGGAATGACAAATCTTGATGTGGGGGCAATCTGGGGTCAGGCAGAAAACGTGTATAAGGGAAATTCCCATGAATCTTCAAGGATGACCACAGTTAAGACTCCTAGAAATAGTGGATAGGGATCCTACACTGGCCATCTCCTGTAATCAGATAGGTAACTACCTCAATTGACATCAGGGAGTCTTTGTCTAGTGACTGAATGAAACAGATGTGAAGATCCACAGTCAAGCACTGGTCTGAGCTCAGGGAATTCTATTGAAGAGAGGAAGGAAAGAATGTACTAGTGGGGGTGGGAGCTTAGGATGCTGATGGGTCATGATCATCAAAAGTCTCATACTTTTAAAGTAAAATATCAGTTTTGGGTGAAGTTACAGTTTGAGTAAGTTGCATATTTTGATGTAGGAGGTTGGATATTTTTTCTTATGTCACTGATATTGTTCATTAATAAAATTTGAGATATAGTGTTATTGAGTATGAAATGAATGGCTTTCTGTCCTAGAAGCAAATTTAAAGTACTTTGATTAAAACGTTTAGAAAAAGGCACTTCTGGTAATTGCCTAGACACAGCTTTGCTTTATTGATAAACATATATCAGTGTTGCTGGGAGATGCTGTCCATGGTCTCTAGGAGAAAACTGCTTCTTTAGTGAACTTAAACTGAACTGCATTGATTCACAAGATCATGGAATCTGTTCTAAATATTAGAGAAAGAAATGAGATGCAGTGCTTGTTGTTATCCTGGGTCCAATGTGAACTTAATTCAGATTTAATGCAATTACTCTGTTGATTAAATCTGAAAGTGTTATTAAAAAGAAACCAAACTATTGTGGTTTACCATTTGTGTAACAAGTTTGGCCTCCTCTATTGCACCATAACCCTTAATCATCATGTTGACAATAATCGTTTCGTGGTTATTTAACATAAATAATTAGTTCAGCCACTAAAATGAGATAGTGCAGCTTTCTGCTGTGATACTGTCTTCACAACATGGAGGGTAACACTGCTATTGTCCTTGATTTGCTTAACTTTTTTTCTCTGTTTCAATCACCTGAATGTTATAGAAAGTATAAGCTCTTGCATTCATTGTCCTTTCTCTGGCATGGCTAACACTATCCTGCTGTGTTTTTGTACTGTGATCCAAACTCTTAAAATTCTTGTCTGCATCATGGGATAGGAAGCCATCAGTAAGAATGCATCCTTTATCATTGGGAGAAAGACACTCAGAAACTTTTTCCCTGTTTGTCTATTTTGTAATCTTGGGTATAAGTTACCTACTTTGTCCTTTATTTTTTCTAAGAATTCAGAATAATAAACTACATATCTGTAATTTTTCTTTTCTCTTGTATTTGCATACTTTTTAAAAACAAATGTTGACTACTTAATTTGCTGTGAGGGGGAGAAATTTCATGTATTCTATAGAATGTGTATGGAAGTCAGAGGACAAGTTTAAGGAATCAATTATTCTCCTTTGGCCCTTTGTATCCTGGAGATGGGAAGTAAGCATCTTTGTCCACTGAATTATCTCTCTAACTCATGAATGGACATTTGCACAACAAAAATTTATGGCAGGAAACTTGTTGAAATTATACTTACTTGTTGAAATTAGACTATCATGAGGGGAGAAAAATTAAACAAATGACCTCTTGGTTTCATGGAGTCACCACCTAGTATCAATGGTCATGTTCTGAGATCATAAGATTAATCGGGAATGGCATAATGCTCACTTATGTTCATAGTATCCTGGATCATAAGTTATGACTATAATGCTAACTTTTGAGGAATCCTAATTTAAGGTTAATGTAATAGATCACACATGTCCCTTAACTGTATTGGATCTCAGATCCAATTTTACACAGAAGTCCAGCCCCTTCATGGGTTTTCCACCCCAGATCACTAATGAAGTAGGAACACTACCTTGAGATACAAGAGAGCTATAGTGCTTGAGATTGCTATTTTTGGTAATGTTTGAATTGGGTTTGCAATGAGTTAGTATGTGAATTCCGCCACTGACCTAGTAATTCATATGGCTCTGGATAGGCTGCTGAGATATATCGAGCCCCATCTTTACATCTATGAAATATGTAGAGTAATACCTTGTCTGTTGTGTTGTTAGAAGGATTTGGGATAATGTACAAAAGCCACCAAACACAGTGGCTGGCACATTGTTTTTATTCAGTAAATGGCAGCTGTATTAGCCTTCAGTTATTTATTAGGCAACCTATGGGGATAAAATGGTTCCTGTTCAAAAATAACATGTCAGGATATGTATTTGTTGTCAATTTGTCTTAGAGCATTGCATGAGGAATTATCAGAGGATAGAACACCTACTACCGTGTCACCATTGTGTACCTATGGCAAGCATTTTTAATCCATCACAGTGAGTCCAGACAAAGCCTCATAATCTTTCTCAAAACAATGTTCCAGGCAGCTACTACTAATCAATTTCTATTGACATGAAAGATGGATCCTATTTGCCATCTAATAGCTAGGCAAGGAAGTGAGGCTGATAAGAAGCAGAGTAGTTAAAAAAAAGTAGGGACAAGGAGAAGACCTTTGGGTCAGGAGCAAAAGAAACTCTGATGCAAAGATCTGCTCAGAGAACAATGAAACAGTAATGACAGCAGTACAGAGCTCAGCATAAGGCAACATGAGGAATGATAGGCAGAAGGTGGCTACTTTGTGGTATGGTAATGGGAGTGCTTTTCCACCCTGGATATGTAGATATTGTACAAATGCTCACCTAGCCATCATGCTTCAAATGCCAGTAACATGCCAATCAGTTTCTCTGCCACTAATTTACCAATGTTTGGCAACCTATCTCAAAATAAGATGCAAACAAAAAATGTTGCATTTTTCAAATACCGTGTTACAATGAACTTGACAATGATTTAACACATTGGTCTGGGCTTATTTGTCATCTCCAATTTTTAGACTTTGACATACTGAAAACCTAGGTTATACCCCTGATATGATACTCTCTCAGAATTGGACAGAGTTAAGCTTGAGCTAATCCTTTCATATGGTGACTAGGCAGATTTACAGCAGCTTTTTAGGTTTGATAAAATCACATTCTTCTCTCCACAGAAAAGTCTTTTTTTTTCTTATGAACTCATAAAATGACTGTGATTCTAAGCACACAACAGTTTAAATATGCTACACATCATTAAAGGAACATTTCCTAGAATAGAAAGTACTTGCTTTTGCATCCTCTCCAAGCCTCTCAAGCCCAATCAAACAGCCTTTCATTGCATATGATCAGACAGCAGAAGTTAAAGGTCATTAGCATGGCAAGTGGATAAAACAATACAAGACTCAGTAGTTGCTCTTAAACCCAGCATTGCATTATTAGGGAGATTGCTTTACACATTACAACTTTAAACCTTAGAATGTGACCAGCTAATACTTCAGTGTCCCTCTACATGGCTTAAATGTTCCAGTATTGGCAGCCACAATATAATGAGGGTTATGGTCTAATATGTCTTTTTATGCTTTAAAATCTTTATAGCATGAATATATGAATGACTATGATGGTCCAGACCACTATAAGATAATGGTTCTGATAATACTGCCTACTGCTGGGTTGCATTGTTTTGTTTTTAATAAAATATATTTATGTATATATAAATGTACAATATATATTTATTCTAATAGATTTGGCTTGTATGCAAAGTATGAATGGGAGTTATAGCAGTAATTGATATTAGAATACCATAACTTGTATAGATGCTTAGAACTGTAAACCAAAATGTTTTTATCTCTCCATTTTTCACATAAGCCATTGTGAGAAAATGATTAATTAATGATGAAGAATAAAAAGGAATACTTTTTTTAAAAACTTGTCATCTAAATAAGCATCATGGACTTTGTGTATAGACTACCTGATGAAATTCTTAGGTTATTTCTAAGATGCACAAAAGAGTCAGAGTACTGACAGATGCTGTTGATCCAGAAGAATATAGTCAAGATCTTATATATAAAATCTTTCTCATAATTAAATGTTAAAGAAGATGAAAGTATTTCCCTTAGAGATTACTCAGTATAGATAGATCTTTAAATATGATAAACTTATTCCAGAGTGGATAGGTATTAACTTTTCTTTACAAAGCAGAACTAGTGACTATAGGAGAAAAATATTATATAACAGTCAAAAAAGAACATTTACTGACCACCTTTCAGACAGTTCCTAATAATATATAGAAATAAAAAGATTAATAAGCTTAAGTAAAATACCATCCTGTCAGAAACAGCATACAATGAAGTACACTTAATTCAGTATTATGCATGTTAGCATATGCAGGCAATTTTGTATGAACTCAAGCTAAAGAAATAAGATTGGCTAATGCTTATGGAGCAGGGGCAAGAGAAAGAACAAATGAAGGAAAGGGTTTATGGCTTCTTTCCAAGGCTGGTGGCCAGTGATGAAGCCTTGCCTCAGTCAGAAGAACTGTTGCCAGCTGGCATGGTAAAATGGTTACATGAATATTCCAACAGAGAAAAGAATTGGAAAATTTCCTTTTGTGTGTGTGTAAAGGTGTGTATCTAAATATGTAAAGTAGATTGCTAAGAAAGAGAAAAAGAGATTAGCCAAAGACACACAGGAAGGGAAAATAAAATTCAATGGTAGAAGTAAAGGTCAACAGAGATAAGAAAAAAATGTTTCAAGGCAACAATGGAAGCATTTACCAAAAATAGGAAGAGAAAGAGGAGGAGGAGGAGAAGGAGGAAGAGGAGGAGGAGAAGAAGAAGGTGGCCAAATCAAGTTGTGCTAAAGTAGCAGAAAGAAAAGTCAGTCAATGAACAAGAGTCAGCAAAGCAGCTGCCCCCAGCCCAGGCCTCATTGGAAAGCCAAGGGTGCTGGGGCTCAGATGGGCTTATTTCTATGTTTTAAACCAGACATAATTAGCATGTGACATGCTTTCCTTCCTTTTCTCTTTAGGATAGACCATTCACAACTCAGGCTCAGGTCCCTTCCAGAGGCTGTGTTTCCTAACACTGTTGCTCCATTAGAAGTCGCTCTGTTCTAATTCTCTCTTTCCAGCAGATGCAGCATTTGCCTGAGTGGCCATTCATACCCTATTTGTCACCCTTGAACATTATCAGAGAAATGTGTCATTTTCATCAGGTTGGCACTTTATCTTTTGTATGCCACTATGATAATTATTCATGTTCTCTGCTAATGATCCAGCTTCAGGTGACTACAGTCTTTATGAGTTATAACCATGGTTGCTGAAAAAACCTGCTTCGTTTTCCTTTCCTAGTTTCCCATCATACTATGTCAAGCAAATTAGTATGCAGAGATTTTCACAGGACCTTAGACCTATTCATGCTTATGCATGTGCCTAACATCTTTGGTGGAAACCATACAGGTTTCAGCTTTTGCTGAAAGCCACCTACCTGACCTTAACCTAAATCTTAGATATCCACTGGCCTCACTGCCAGCTTTGGTCACACCTCTGCCCCAGGATCACATAAGGTTACACCCTTTCTATGTTCCCCTGGCACATTATATCTTCTATGGGTGGGTCTTTAGATCAGCATCTCCCCGAATAGGCCAGGTGTTTGGGTTCTATCTTTTCCAACAAATCATTGTACAACTGAGTCTTTTGTTTTTTAATGTGAACATAGTCAGTCTCTTATTGTCCATATCAGAATAGATAAACTAACATCAGACATCCAGGCCACTCCCAATGAACTTAGATAAGACTAGGGAAGGAGTGGTATGTTTTCAAAATAATCAGCCTGAAAAACTGGGAGTACTCTTCATTGTCTTTAACTTATCCAAACTGTGATTACTTCTGTTTTTTTTTTTTTCAAGAGAAACTTATAAAAATGGCATTAAAACTCTAACACTTGGAATTTTCAGCCCACTGTGTCATGTCCATTCTTGAGCCTGACATCATTTAAAAGTGAGAGGGGGGAAAAAAAGAAAACAATATTGCTAGCATTATACTTTTGAATAAGGTTCATAATAGCAATAATCCCCCATGAAAACAGGTATTATCATAGTTAATGTCCATTTTGTCAATGTGTTAACCTTCCCTGGCTCTGGCTCAGGCCATTAAATGGCCAGTCATTTGTTAAGCACCCTGAGGAAGCAATTTTATGGGAAACATTGCAAAGCTCATTTGCTAAGGAAGGCATCTGAGATGACAGTGACAAATTTATCACAAGTTAATGTACATACATGTATCTCCAACTCCTTCCTTTAGCAACATCCTGTACTTTCATTCATGCAAGTTTTCATGCCATTCAGTGTTTTTCTTAATTACCCAAGAGCTCTCAATCCTGAACTCTGACTCTCAAATACCTACCCTGTCTCTCAATATTCTTTGTGTCTTAACTGACACCAGTGAATGAGATGTTTACTATATTTCATTTGTAATTCCTCAATAATACATCATTATTTTAAAATACTCAAATTATATAATGAAAGAAATAAGTAAAAGTTATGTTATTGAAGAAAAGAATAAACACTAAAATATAAGGATAATATATCTAATTTCCCAAAAGAATTATCCTACTAAGTAGATACAACATTATAATAAACCATTTCTATATTTTGTTTCTTCAATGTTGGTTCTAAGAACATCACTACACTGTTAGTATAATAATTATCCCAACTGATGGAGAGGAAACAAAAGTTGAATTGAGCTTTTCTGCTTTCTGAAATGACCCCATCATTACCGCTACTACTATTACAGAATCTATTGAACTCTACTTTGTGACCAGTAAAGAATCTTGAAAGTGACCAGATGTTTATCTCACCTGCAATACTTGTCAATTCACTACTCCTCTACAAGGTGTGAGTTATCAGTTTGATGGTGGCTACTGATCATTGGTAAGCCCACCTACTTGATTTTCTTCATTGAGAATTAATCTTGTCTAACTCTGAGGTGACTTTTCAAAGTTCAACAATTCAGAGAGTCATACCATGAATTCTGATCCAGGGAATTATAATGCACCAAAGAACTTGGCTTATTCCTTTACACTAAAGATAATTTTATTTCCACAAGTCCTCAGTTGGTTCAGAATAATAAATCTCTAAATTCAGAAGGGATTACCTGACATTATAGATAGATACATCTGTCTTCAACTACTATCTACCTTCAGGGAATAACTATGACAATGCAATCTAATTTCAGGGGAAGGTGCAGGGATATTATGTAGGTTTTGACATAATTAATTATTTAATTAATGAAATAATTGATTCTCCTTAGTCAAAGGTGGAAATTCTTCCTTAAAGCATTGCTTGCAGAATCAAATGGGCATAACAGTAGGAGGCACAAAAATTGGTTCAAAAGAGACAGAAAAAAATTAATAAGGAAGAGATCTTCCCTCATTAAAGTTCTAATTTGGTAAGGCTGTATGCTACTTTTAATTTTCACTTCCCATCATCATTTGCACAGTAGTTAACACAGCAAACTGATAATAGCAGATGGGGCTGTACATAATACATACAGGAAAATGCCAAAAGGCGAGAAGAACCACGTACAGTTTGTATGAATAGAGTTAGTCCTTGTTTGCTTAGACTGAGAGAGTAGAGCAAGTGCAGAGATAGTTTTCAGCTCTTTGTTACTTATCACTGTTGACAAACAGATGCAACCTAATTAGAATTTTAAAGTCATGAAGAAATTATTCCCCACTTCTCACTCAAACATCTCCTATTTAAATACGGATTCCTTTAAAGTTATTATAAAATCTCAAGCCCATACTTTTGTAAACATTTGCAAGCCAAGATGTGAGGAAAGTGGGAAGTTCAGTTTATGCAGATCAACTGTATATTTATAGATGACTTTTACTATCACTGCCTTCCTAAGTTTTATTTCTTGGTATTGTTATTGACAGAAAACCATGGTTGTCTAGATATTAACTGGATTAGGCAAGCATTCCTACTTTTGATTATTAGTATTCCATAAAACTAAGCTGTTAGGAAAAGTGTGAGGGGAAGTAAAGCTAGTACATGGACTTTCTAGACATTTTGTAACATGGACATGCAGAATAGCCTTCTAAACAAATATGATATTGTAAGTTCATCCGTAATAAACACTAGTAAGTTTCAAGAGCAGTTGTGAGGATGTTTATAAATAATATGGTCTGATATTGATTTGTGAAAGCTCTCAAAACATTTCATAAATTAGGACAGAAACATAGAATAAATTCAAAAGCAATTTGTATAATAAAGACATTTTTATTTATTTATGGTAAGATAAATTTTCATGATTAGACAACTACAGATAGTCTTGTGATTAAACAATGCATAGAATTTTTTTGTTGTGCTCCTCCAAATTTGATCCCTGTGGGAATGGCATATCATCTGATAGCCAGACTGTAAAACATTAAGGGTATTTGCTTTTCAGAGGGCTCACAGACCATTGCATAAGGAACGTGACTAAAGAACTCATAGTCCTTTGACTGGGGTAAGGGCTTGAAGAGATCTAGAAGGCCATAGTCAGAGAGTCTGTGAGTTAAGTCACTGACCAGGAAGAAAAGACAAGTCGGGCTCCTCTCTTATCTGTCTCTTTCTTCCATTTAGTAGCAGATATGGTATATTAAACTTGAATGATGTTTTCTCATTGTGGCAGTATAAAGTGCAGATTCTGATGTGAAACTTAGCTCCTTGCATAGGCATGCATAAGAGTTGTTACCAAAAGCCATCTTAAGGGAAGAGGCTTGACTCTTGACTCAGGGAGAAAAAAACAGCATCCATTAGAAGGTTGATGATGGCTGTGGTCTGAGGGAAGATGTGGTATGTAAGGCAAATGCTTCTGCTGTGGTCCAGCTGCTAGCCTCAAGGAAGAGAGGCCCAACATCAGCATTGAATGTGCTTGTGTTACCTGTGTCTGCCTTCTCACAGTAGGAGAGGTGTTGTAACTCTTCATCTTTGTGCTGGAGTTGGCAGCAAAGACTGTTTCAAAATCTGATTTTGATGTGAACATATGGACTCTGTCCTTTTGTTCCCTATTTCCCTTTGTAACTGTCCCAGCAGCTGGAGCTTTTCCATACCCTGTATATACCTCCTTATGTTCAAAGCTCTCAACCTGGGTGGAGTCACCACTTATGTCAACTCTCCAATTGTTCTTCATCTGGTATCAGGACTCTAGATAAAAGGACTCAGAAAAGATGAGAAGATTAAATATAATTTATAAAAGCCTCTTAAAAACAACAGCTATTGTGAAATGCATTTCTCTCCTTTTATCTCTTATACAATACTCAGTTCAGAGCCACTGCTAGGAGAACAAGATTGTACAACAGCTACAACTATGGGGACCAGGCTTACTTTTGTTCTAGAATAGTTAAGAGCTTCCAGAACCTGCTGATGAGCTGCTTGCCAGTTGCTTGATTACTTGGCAATAGACTGATAGACTGATGATAGACTGATTCAAATTTCAACACCCCTTCCACAGGAGAAAAACAAAACAATATTACGAGAGAGAGAGAGAGAGAGAGAGAGAGAGAGAGAGAGAGAGAGAAAGAGAGAGAGAGAGACACCCATTTTTTTTGGAAGCACAAAATCACAAATAAAAGAAAATGATGACCGTACAACAAAGGAACATAATTAAAGTGTGTGTGTGTGTGTGTGTGTGTGTGTGTGTGTATGAATTTCTAAGCATCTGATGTGAAGATAATAGTCATGAGGATATAACAGTTTGATGTGATGAATCTGATGAGAACAGGACAACATCTTCTCAACAGCAAATTTTTTTTTTTAGAACTGTTTTAAGAAAGTCTACCTAGACAACCCATTAGAACAAGAACCCAGAGGATTAGTAGATAAAGGGAGAATATGCCACCCCACAGCTCTGATAGAGTTACCACAGCACCTCACATCACAAATGAGGGCTTTATAAATGTTAAAGTGAATGAATCTTTTAATAAAAAACTAATGATTAAATGAAGGCAGACATTTTGGGAAAACACAGGAGAGTACCATACTCTACTTTTAATGGTTCTCACAGAAACTTGTCTACCTACTGCATAAAACAGATTTTTGTCACCACCTTTGCCAGATTACATACAAGATGAAGTAATATGGCTTAACAAGTAGCACGTGGCTTGGCACTAGTGATTTCTTATCCTTCTAGATGAATTTAAATCTGGAGTGAATTCTGAGAAGTGTTTTAGGTGGAGTTATGGCCTAAGTTACATGACTAGGGAGAGTACTTGGTAATGATTAATTGGGCCCTGATTAACTATTGATCAAGTATTTGGGAGAATTGGCTATTTCTTCATTTTCTGAACAATTTCTTCTTTCAACTCTTTTTCTTTTCTTGTTATTAGACTTCCACAAATTTTCTTTCAGTGTTGCCTTTGAGTTACTGGTAGGTTTTGAATGATGAAAGCTATTAAAGGAAACTTTGGCATGTGTTTGAAATTCATAAAACAGCTAAGTTTATGAATGCTTGGACCATATCTGGACGACACTAGAGAAAAGTCGAGTGGAGGGATAAAAGGAAGTTGGAAGTTGATCCAGTAAGAATTTATCAACTTGATTAAAAGTAAGACGAATCCTGACAAGGTAACAGATGTTATCAATGTAACTATTATCAATGCACTTATTAGATGAATACATACCCCACATGCAATTGGACTAACATAGTGGAATATAAATAAAAAGTAAGAGAAATACAAAAGGCATTTCAAAAAGTTTCAGCAGAAAGTATGAGACAGGGATAAAATGAGGAATTTGTTATTATTTCTGTTATAAAATTGATATACTAGTTGCTTTTATAAATGTTATCCTAGTTAGCTTCAACAGTCAACTCATTTCATTCTAGAATTTTCTGAGAATATATCACTTGAGAAATTTTCTGCATCAGATTGGTATGTAAGTATGTTTGTGGGTGATTTTCTTGATTGTTAATTGGGATAAAAGACCAAGACTACTGTGGGCAATGCCATTCCCGAGGTGGGTTGTATAATAAAGAATTCCTGAAAACCAGCAATCAGTATTTTTCTATATTTTTTGCATTAAGTTTCTACCTGAGTTATAGCCATAATATCCCTCAAGGATGAATCATAACCTGGAAGCTGAAATAAACCATTTTTTCATTAAGCTGCTTTGCTGTAGAGTGACAGAGTGAATTATCACAGAAGCAGAAAGGAAATTAAAAAATATATATACATACATATATATACATATATATATATACTGATAACTACCTTGCTAATTATTACCTTCCTACTATAGACACATATACTAAGAAAGTGCACACAAACACATTCACATGCAGACACACTACCAAAGTTGTCTCTCATTACATAGTATATACACATGCATGTGTGTGTGATTCATAGTTTTATTCATATAATAAAGAGATATATAATATTTATATGAGTATATATCCATGTGCATGTATGTATATTATTTGCATGATAAATTTGTTCTTCAGCAGATTCACATTTTCATTTTCATTCATTTCCCCATGCAAAATACCAACAACTAGTATTTGAACTTTGATATTTCTGACTTTTTCCCTTAACATGAAACTATTTCAGGAAATAAACAAGAAGGAGTCATGGCACTAGACTTCAGCGGTTGGGAAAGCAGCAGAAATCTGAAAAAGTAAATCAATAAGTTAAAATACCACGTCAACTAGGTGTTCGACTTGAGGTAGCAGAATACTATAGGCTTACTTTCACGGGATCCCCACCCATGATCACTTACATACTAAGAAAAAGAGGTTGATTTTTTTCCACATAGAAGGAGGTCTTCCTAAAGATTCATCAGCATGTATGATGCTCTTCATATAATGTGTAGCCATCAAGGGAAAACAGTAAAGCTGAGCATTTAGAGATGGCCTGAGGTTAAATATAATGTAGTTCTACCTGGGCTTTGGTGGGTAGAGATGCATTTTTAATGGTTCTGTTATTTACTGTTCTCTCTGAAAAGATTCTTGTTTTTCATTTAAAACTACCAGATATTTGGTTAGGCAGTTAACACAGTTCATTAGTATGTATTTTCCATATAAGAACACTCAGTGCAATCCTAATGAATGTAGTAATGAGCTAATTTTCAGTTTCTTTGATTTGTTTCTTTAACATAATATTTTAATGAATTAACACCTCGGACAACAAGAGTGAATATTTTTGCATCTAGAAATTAGTATAGGAAAGTTAAACTGTAATGTATCTAGAACATTGTACATTTCATATGAGGAAACTCAGAATATATGGGTACTTAAAGAGGCCTAGTCTGTAACAAAGCCCAGAAAGATGTGATACATTGTCTTCCCAGTCCCAGGACCACTTACTCATCCACAGCAGAAATGACAATTTGTGGCAGAGTAAATGTCTTTTACTCACAGCCCCTAAACAAAAAAAGCCATAGGAAAATAAATGTAATCTTATTCAACACAAACTCTTCTTTTTTTAAACCAATATGCTAATTAACAGAGAGAAGTTTAAAAATGAATATTGATACACCAGCATAATAGATATATAGCCACAGATATTCTTTAGAAGGTAGAGTCTGACATGTTGTGGTGGTTCAACATTGTTTTTCTCTTTGGCAGCTCATCCTTTCTCCATTTTATGGTGTTTTTCACTAACATAGATGTGAAATTGGAGTAGCAGTCCCTTCTGTAGATAGATCTCTGCAGATTTATTAGGAAGACTCATTAGCTACACAACCATTGCTAGTCTTACACTTCCCAATTAAACATGTTGATAACATTTAGTAAACTCAAGAACACTTACTAGATTGTGTGTGTGTGTGTGTTTGTGTGTACACTGCAAAGCAGATTTGATTGAAGCAAGTCATTTGCTTGTTTACTTCTAATTTCCTTCTCTACCACTGGAAAATTAGAATAAATCTCATGGCCAAGGTTGCACAAGCAATACAAATAAAGTAAGATATAACAACTACACAGGACAGTTCTTAGAGGATCTGTGTCCCCTTTTCAAGATTCTGTCAGTTGTTTTTAATCCATTAATTATTATTTATTTGAATGAACAAGTTTCCCCATCTCAGTTCTCTCATGCCAGCTTGTATATGATTCTTTCTTTGTACTTAGTAAAAAACATGGGCATTTTTCAATACCTCTCTATCTTATAAAAACTCTTACGAGATTGAGAAGGGTAATCAAGTTTTACTCAGTTTTTTTTTTCCATAGAGACTATTTCAATGACTGCATTGAAAATACCCTTCATTCGAATAGGATACTACCAAATTAATCAGAATATTTTAAATATTTATTTATTTACTGATTTTATGTTCCAACCTCACTTTTTTTTCTTTTCTTTTTATTATGAATAAAGAAGTCACATTTTCTATCCTCGTATATCCTTAATCAAGGTCCCTTCACCCTCCCACCATATCAGGTCATTCTTTTTTCTCCACAACTCCCCTTCCCTGCTATAGGCAGGCAGCAGACAGTCCCAAGGTCCCAAGGTCCCAATATTGCTTAGTTCAGCCTTCACTCCTAGCAGATCCAGTTTTCTCCCCCCAACATCAAGACTAAGTCAGGTGTTCCTTAGGGTGAGTGGGGTCCAAGGTGTTTCCAATGCCAAGCTGTTCAGTGGTTGTGGTTTGTAGCCTGGGCATGCTTTGCTTTGTTTGTTTGTTTGTTTACAGTCCACCAATGAGTGAGTACATCCCCTGCTTATCTTTTCTGGGTTTGTGATACCTCGCTCGTGAAGATATTCTCCAAATCCACCCATTTGCCTGCAAATTTTAGGATATCATTTTTTTCTTACTGCTGAGTAGTACTCCATTGTGTAGATGTACCACAGTTTGTTAATCCATTCTTCAGTTGAGGGACATCTAGGTTGTTTCCAGGTTCTTGCTATTACAAATAACGCTGCTATGAACATTGTTGAGCTAATGCCTTTGGAGTGCAAATGTGCATCTTTAGAGTATACACCCAGAAGTGGTATTGCTGGGTCCTTGGAGAGACTGATTCTCAATTTTCTGAGAAACTGCCATACTGCATTCCAGAATGGCTGAACAAGTTTACACTCCCACCAACAATAGAGGAATGTCCCTCTTGCTCTGCATCCTCTCCAGTATGGGCTGTCATCTGTGTCTTTTATCTTAGACAATCTGACAGGTGTCAGGTGGTATCTCAAAGTTGTTTTGATTTGCATTTCTCTGATGGCTAAAGATGATGAGCACTTTTTCAAGTGCCTTTCAGCCATTTGTAATTGTTCTGCTGAAAATTCCCTTTTTAGTTCTGAACCCCATTTTTTGATTGGGTTATTCAAGGTTTTGGGCTCTAGATTCTTGAGTTCTTTATATATCTTAGAGATCAATCCTCTATCACCTGTATGGTTGGTGAAATTGTTTTCCCATTCTGTAGGCTGTCAATTTGTGCTATTGACAGTGTCCTTGGCTTTACAGAAGTTTCTCAGCTTCAGGAGATCCCACTTACTGATTGTTGATCTTAGTTAGTGTCTATGCCACTGGTGTTATATTTAGGAAGTGGTTGCCTGTGCCAATTCGTAGAAGGATATTTCCCACTTTCTTTTCTATCAAGTTCCAAGTGGCTGGGTTTATGTTGAGGTCTATGATCTACTTGGATTTGAGTTTTGTGCAGGATGACAGGCTTGGACCTATTTGCATTTTTCTACACACTACCAACCAGCTATGCCAACACCATTTGTTAAATATACTATCTTTTTTCCATTGAATATTTTGGGCCTCTTTGTCGAAGATCAAGTATTCACAGGTTTTTGGGTTAATGTCTGGTTCCTCAATTCTATTCCATTGATCCACAAGTCTGCTTTTATGCCAATACCAGGCTGTTTTTATTACAGTAGTTCTATAGTATAACTTGAAGTCAGGGATGATGATGCCTCATGAGGTTCTTTTGTTGAGCCAAATTGTTTTGGCAATCCTGGCTTTCCTGTTATTCCCAAATGAAATTGAGTATTGTTCTTTCAAGGCCCAAAAAAATATTGTGTTGGGATTTTGATGGGCAGTGCATTGAATCTGTAGATTGCCTTTGGTAGAATTGCCATTTTTACTATGTTGATCCTACCTATCCAGGAACATGGGAGAGCTTTCCATTTTCTGATATGCTCTTCAATTTCTTTCTTCAGTGATTTAAAATTTTTGTCAAATAGATATGTTACTTCTTTGCTTATAGTTACTCCAAGGTATTTAATACTATTTGCAGCTATTATAAAGAGTGATGTTTCCCTTATTTCTTTTTCAGCCCTTTTATCTTTAGTGTATAGAAGGGCAACTGATTTCTTTGAGTTAATCTTGTATCCTGCTACGTTGGTGAAGGTGTTTATCAGCCTTAGAAGTTCCTTGAAAGAATTTTGTGAGTCACTTATGTATACAATCATATCATCTGCAAATAGAGATAGTTTCACTTCTTCTTTTCCAATTTGTATCCTTTTAATCTCCTTTTGTTCTCTTGTTGCTTTAGCTAAAACTTCGAGAACTATATTGGATAAGGGGAGAGAGGACATCCTTGTCTAGTTCCTGATTTTAGTGGGATTGCTTTGACTTTTTCTCCATTACGTTTGATGCTGGCTGTCAGCTTCTTGTAGATCGCCTTTATTATATTTAGGCATTCTCCCTGTATTCCTGATCTCTCCAGGGCTTTAGTCATAAAGGAGTGTTGGATTTTGTCAAAGGCTTTTTCCACATCTAAGGATATGATCATGTGGTTTTGTTCCTTTAGTTTGTATAAATGATTCTATCTTGTTGACTTTTTCAAAGAACCAACTCCTTGATTCATTGATTCTTTTTATTGTTCTTTTTGTTTCAATTATATTGATTTCAGGTCTAAGTTTGATTATTTCCTGCCATCTACTCCTTCTAGGTGAGTTTGCCTCTAATTATTCTAAGGCTTTCAACTGAGCTGTTAGTTCTCTAGTGTGGGATTTCTTTAGGTTTTTTATATAGGCATCTAGTGCTATAAATTTTCCTCTTAAGATTACTTTCTTTTTTTTTTCTTTTTTTTTTCCTTTATTTTGTATTTATTAAAAAAAAACACACAGTAAAAAGAATTTAAAATGTGGAAGAGTTAACAATAACTATATAGAGGATAAGAATGATAAGCATGGCTTATCAAGGGTAGACATACAAATAAGATTGCTACACCTATATTTTCTTTGTGTTCATCTTTCCCTCTGAATTTTTT
>PVIH01023376.1:0-24959 GCA_004025045.1 Sigmodon hispidus
TCTCAAAAATTTGTAAATCAAATGAAAAAGAAAAGTCAACAGTGCCAAACTCTAGAGGACACACTCAAGGCAGCCCCTAATTTACTCAGAAGCCTGCCCCTTCTCCATCAGAAGGATCCTCAACACTCACCTCCTCAGGAAAGCCAGAATCACAATCACAGCTGTCTGCTCCCTGCTCTCCACGCCAAAACAACATTTGACCTGGGAATATGATAATCATAAATATGGGAACTCTAGGTTGAGGGTAAGGGTTGCTGGTATCTAGGATGGCTCCAGAGGCCACACTATGTCTTCGCAGGGAACCAAAAGGTGAGAAAAATATGCAGATATGGCTTCCACCACCTGCTGAATACTGGCTCTCCTCTGCCTAGTCAGTGCAGCTCTCCTGTAGCTACCACTTTGCCCTTCACACAACAAGCTGCTTGACTAAACCTCTGTGTGTATAAATTCCTCCATAGACAATTCTTCTGGGAAGCATGGTGCATCCCTTGCAACACAGACTCAGACCTGGGAAGTAATCATCCCACTGGACCAGTTTCCTGGATGCTGTGGCCTATGAGCTCATGCTTCTCCTCCTCTGTGTGTGTGCTGAGACCGTATGGAGGAGATGCAGACTGGGGTCAGGGAATCAGACACTGACAAGGTTGGTGACAGGGACAATAGAGGACTAAAGTAGCAGAGATGACAGATGACAGTGAGAGAAAGTGCCTGTCTTAGGGTTTTCATGGCGCCATGATTACAGCAGCTCTTATAAAGAAAACATTTAATTTGGGTGGCTCGCTTATAGTTTCAGGGGTTCAGTCCATTATCAGCCTGACTATGTGGAGCATGGCAGTGTGCAGGCAGATGTGGTGCTGGAACTGAGAATCCTACATCTTCCAGGCAACAGCAAATCGGCTGACACACTGGGTGATATCCTGTGCATAGAAAACCAAAGCTCGCACATGGAGTGACACACGTCCTCCAAGAAGGCCATACCCACTCCGACAAAGCCATGCCTCCTAAATATACCACTCTCTATGAGACTATTAGGAGCCAATAACATTCAAACTACCACAGCGCCCTAACAAAACCCTGTGGCAACCTAGGGTCAGTGGTGGGTGAGGACACTCAACACTAAGGAGTCTGCCCAGAAGAGGGACATTCAGAAGTTTACTTGCAAGTCAAGTGCAGAAAGTTGGAAACAGAAGAACATATGTGACATTTTCCTCTTCTGTGGGATTATGACTAAATTTATGACTGGAGCTGCTATTGACCCTCTGATAATAATAAAACTAATAATGCCTTCATAGTGCCATTGAGCTCTGAATGTCATCTCCTAGGCCATATGAGTACCCCTATGCCCTCTAGAAGGACCTTGGGCAAATTTCCAGGCCCTAGGGCATACAGTTCCTAGACCCATAGCCCACTGCTGAAATAAGAATCCACGGATTATTTTCCCCATGGACAAGGGAAGACGTTGTTTTTAGAGAAAATGTTGAATTCTCTGGGGCCTTATGAGTCAGGAGGATATATTTTCCAGGGTGTATGCAACCCTTGATGCCTATCACTCCAGATGTGCCATAATGGTGATGGACTGTAAGCACGTATCTATTACATGAATTCTACTTGGTCTTATAATAAAAACCCAGAGCAAAATATTGGGAAAAAGCTGAAAGATCATAGAGACAGAGAAATAAGCCACAGTCACTTTTCACCTAGCCAACTCCTCAGGAATCCTCAGACAGTCTAAGCTACATAGCAAGTTCAAGGTGAACTTCAGCTCCAGAGAGAGTGTGTTAGTTATCACTGTGACAGAACACCAGAAAGAAAGAAGAAAAAGTAAGGAAGATCTTATTTAAACTCATGGTTTGGGGAAGATGGTCCATCACGGCATGGAAATCAGGGCAGCAGCACCAGCTCCTGTCTGAGTGGTGAGAACCTGAAGCAGCTGTGTACATCATAGCAGCAGTCAGGATGCAGTCTTCATTTTAACAGAGATCCACAACTTTTCAACACAGCACCACCTGCTGGTAATGAAGTGCTTATACATGTAACTGTGGGGGACATTTTAGATTCCAACCCCAAGAATCCTTGTCTCAAAAAGAAAAACAAACAAACAAACAAACTGTTTCTTTTAGGTGGACCACTTTATTAGGGTGAGTAACTTACAATGTGAAACCACTACATCAAATTTAGAATTTCTTTCACTCCCAAGCCGTGAAGATACACCATGACCATGGCAACTCTTATAAAGAAAAGTATGTATTTGGGGCTGGCTCACAGTGCAGAGGCTTAGTCCATTTCTATCAGGGCAGGAAGCACAGTAGTGTGCAGGAAGGATGGAGCTAGAGAGACAGCTGAGAGTTCTGGATCCACAGGCAGCAGGAAGAGACCTAGACCTGGTTTGAGGTTCTGAAAGCTCAAAGTTTGCCGCCCTCAGTGACACACTTTCTCCAACAAGGCCACACTTGCTAATAGTGTCACTACCTATGGGCCTATGGGGACCATTTTCATTCAAGCAACCACAGCAACTACACAAGTACTTTTGCTACTATAGTAGGCCTTGCCTTGAATCCAATATAAATGGAATGTTTTGTTAGTGGCTTTGTCATTTCACATAATGCTTCTGTTTCCTTATTTCTATGGTGTGTGGATGCTGAGGACAACTTACAGGAGTTGGCTCTCCTTCTGCCATGTGAGCTTCAGGCATCAAACTCCGATCGATAGTCTGGGTGCCCAGTGCCTTTACCTACTGAGTCGTCTTGCTCACCCTTTGCTTTCTTTTATCAGAGCATGTCATTCCATGTTTGCACATCTAACAGTTTATACACTTACTCAGTTAGTGTACAGAGAAATGACTTTTTTGTTCTGATTTGACTTTCTTTTCATTTAATGTTTGTTTGCTGGGTTATTTGTGCATATGTCTATGTACATACATATTAAGGATCTTTTTGTAGGTCAGTTGGTTCTGAACTCAGAATGACCCTGCCATGGGTTTTAGTTTTATAGACATGGGTTTTCTTTTTTTTCCTTTTATTATTATTATTATTATGAACAAAGAAGTCACACTTTCTATCCTTGTATATATATATATATATATCCTTATTCAAGGTCCCTTCCTCCTCCCACCACATCAGGTCATTCTCTCTTCTCCACAACTCCCCATCCCCTCCCTGGGCAGGCAGCAGACAGTCCCATGGTCCCACTCCCCCAGTGTTGCTTAGTTCAGCCTCCACTTCTGACAGATGCATTTTGTTAGAAGAAATTTGTGGGTCACTTATGTATACAATCATATGATCTGCAAATAGAGATAGCTTCAATTCTTCTTTTCCAATTTGTATGCCCTTAATCTCCTTTCGTTCTCTTATTGTTTTAGCTAAAACTTCGAGAACTATATTGAATAGATAAGGGGAGAGAGGACATTCTTGTCTAGTTCCTGATTTTAGTGGGATTACTTTGAGTTTTTCTCCATTAAGTTTGATACTGGCTGTCTGCTTCTTGTAAATCGCCTTTATTATATTTAGATATTCTCCCTGTATTCCTGATCTCTCCAGGGCTTTAATCATAAAGGAGTGTTGGATTTTGTCAAAGGCTTTTTCAGCATCTAAGGAGATGATCATATGTTTTTTGCCTTCCCTTTGTTTATATGATGGATGACATTCAACCGTTTTTCATATGTTGAACCATCCCTGCATTTCTGGGTTGAAGCCTACTTGATTGTGGTGGATGACTTTTTTTAATATGTTGTTGTAATCAGTTTGCCAGAATTTTGTTGAATACTTTTGTTTTAATGTTCATGAGGGATATTGGTCTGTAATTTTCTTTCTTAGTTGCATCTTTGAGTGCCTTGGATATCAGGGTAATTGTGGCCTCAAACAAGGAGTTTGGCAGTGTTCCATCAGTTTCAACTGTATGAAACAGTTTGTTGAGTATTGGTATTAGTTCTTCTTTGAATGTCTGGTAGAATTCTGCAGTGAAACCATCTGGTCCTGGGCTTTTTTTATTTGTGAAATGTTTTAATAACGGCTTCAATTTCCTTTGATGTTACAGGTCTGTTTATGTCTTTAATCTGTTCTTGATTTAATTTTGGTAATTGGTGCTTATCCAGGAAGCTGTCCATTTCTTTTAGGTTTTCCATTTTAGCAGAGCATAAATTTTCAAAGTATGACCTAATAATTCTCTGGATTTCCTGGGTCTCTCTCTCTCTCTCTCTCTCTCTCTCTCTCTCTCTCTCTCTCCTTTTTGGTTAGTTTGAATAAGGATTTCTCTATCTTGTTGACTTTCTCCAAGAACCAACTTTTTGATTCATTGATTCTTTGTATTGTTCTCTTTGTTTCTATTTTACTGATTTCAGCCCTAAATTTGATTATTTCCTGCCGTCTACTCCTTCTAAATGAGTTTGCTTCTAATTGTTTTAAAGCCTTCAGCTGAATTGTTAGGTCTCTTGTGTGAAATTTCTCTTGATTTTTCATATAGGCATCTAGTGGTATGAATTTTCCTTTTAACACTGCTTTCATTGTGTCCCATAAGTTTGGGTATATTATGGATTCATTTTCATTAATTTCTAGGAAGTCTTTGATTTTTTTCTTAATTTCTTCCCTGACCCAGTGGTGATTCAATATAAAGATGTTCAATTTCCATGAGTTTGTAGGCTTTCCGTGATTTTTGTTGTTGTTGAATTCTAACTTTAGGCCATGGTGGTCTGATATGATACAAGGGGTTATTCCCATTTTCTTGTATCTAGTGATATTTGCTTTGTGACTAAGTATGTGGTCAATTTTAGAAAAAGTTTCATGGGTACTGAGGAATATGTATATTCTTTTGTATTTGGATAGAAGCTTCTATAAATATCTATTAAGTTCATTTGCATCATAACATCTGTTAGGTCCCCTATTTCTCTGTTGAGTCTTTGTCTGGTTGACCTATCCAAGGGTGAAAGTAGAGTATTGAAGTCTCCTACTATTAGAGTGTGACATTTGATGTGGGTTTAAGTTTTAGTAGCATTTTTTTTACATATGAAGATGCCCTTATATTAGGGGCATAAATATTCAAGATTGAGAACTCATCTTGATTGATTTTTCTTGAGATGAATAAGTAATATCTATCCTCATGTCTTTTGATTGATTTTAGTTTGAAGTCTACTCTGTTAGATACTAGGATGGCAACACAAGCTTGTTTCTTGGGGCCATTTGATTGGAAAATCTTTTCTCAACCCTTTACTCTGAGCCCGTGTCTGTCTTTGAAGTTGAGGTGTGTTTTTTGCATGCAGCAGAAGGTTGACTTTTGTTTTTGTATTCATTGTGTTGGAATGTGTCTTTTTATTGGTGAATTGTGTCCATTAACATTGAGGAATATTAATAACTAATGGTTGTTATTTCCTATTATTTTTGTGGTACCTTGTGTGTATTTCCTTTATTTGGGCTTTTCTTCTGTGGGATTACCAACTGTTTGTGGTTTCATGGGTGTTATCTGGGTTCCTTAGGTTGGAATTTTCCCTCTAATGTTTTCTGAAGGGCTAGATTTTTGGATAGGTATTGCTTAAGTCTGACTTTGTCATGAAATATCTTGTTTACTCCATCTATGGTGATTGATGGTTTTGCTGAGGATAGTAGTCTAGGTTATCTGCCATGCTCTTTTAGTGTCTGTATAACTTCTGACCAGGACCTTCTTGCTTTCATTGTTTCCATTGAATAGTCAGGTGTTATTCTGATGGGTCTGCCTTTATAGGTAAGTTGGTCCTTTTCTTTGGAAGCTCTTAAAATTTTTTCTTTGTTCTGTATGTTTTGTGGCTTGATCATTATGTGACGAGTAAACTTTTTTGGGGGGTCAAATCTATTTGGTGTTCTATAAGTTTCTTGTATCTTTATAAACATTTCCTTATTTAGGTTGGGAAAGTTTTCTGCTATGCTTTTACAGAATATATTATCTGTGCCTTAGAGCTGGTATTCCTCTCCTTCTTCTACTCCTGTTATTCTCAAGTTAGGTCTTTTCATTATGTCCTAAATTTTCTGAACATTTTGTGTTATGGATTTTTTGGTTTTATTGTTTTCTTTGACTGATATATTTATTTCCGCTATTGAGTCTTCCGCTCTACAGATTCTCTCTTTTCTATCTCTTGGATTCTGTTTGTTATGCTTGTATCTTTAGTTCCAGCTCTTTTCTTCAGGTTTTCTATTTCCAACTTTGCCTCATTTTGTCTCTTTTTTATTGCTTCTATTTCAATCTTAACTTCTTGGAATATTTCTTTCATTTTTTGATTTTCTTTCAAGTATTTGTTCATCTCTTCCAAATTTTTGTATTTTCTTCTATTTCTGTAAGGAAATTTTTTGTATCCTCTTTTAAGTCTTATATATTCTTCATTAAGGTGTTTTTGCTGTTGTTTCCTTCTGTTGCCTCTTCATTGTTCTATTTGGGTCTTTGTGTTGTAGAACCACCAGTTCCTTTTGGTGTTTCCTTGTTGTAATGTATATTGTTATATGTTTTCTTGCACTGGTGTCTGCCCATGCCTTCAGTGGCTCACACTTAGTCAGTCCCTACTCAGTTGTGGCGAAAGGGCATGTGTGTCTCCTGTCTGCTCTGAGCAAAGGGGTCTGCATAATCTCAGACTCCTCTCTGGATAGGATTTTGTGTTTTGAAGACACCTGATTGTCTATGATGATACAACTCACCCTGGAGGCGGGACCCAGGCATGGGAGTTCCCTTCTGTTAGGGGTTGCTGAGAAAGGCCCCCTCCCAGCTAAAGTCTGGGGCCTGTCTGCTAGCAAGAGTCTGAGATCAGAACCTTGGGTGTGACCCTGGCCCGGAGAGGGATTCTCCAGACAGGCAGCCTAGGAGCTGGAATCTGCTCACCTCTGATTCCACTCTGGACAGGGGTCTGAGTTTCAAAAGCTAGCTGTTCTTTTATTATTCAAGATTGTTTTAGCTATCTTGGGTTTTTTCTTAATTAATCAATTAATTTTTCCACAGCATGATCCATCTCTCCTCCTTCCCTCCTCTTCTCCCAACCTCTCCTCCCACCCTCTGTCTTTTCCTCTATCCACTCCCTCTCTGCCCCAGCCAGCAGGGTCTTCAGTGTGGACCTAAATCTAGGAAGGAAACAAATGGAAGGCAGGAACACGAAAGAACGGAAGGACAAGACAAATCTCTCTGTTCAAGTCCTCCAAAGCTTTATTGTTACAGCAATATTTATACAGAATCTCTGCCATGCAGGTAGCTGGGAGGAAGGGGTTGGGAAATACAAAAGAATGTGGCAAGCCTTTGAGGGAGAGTAGCAGACAGGATATGATTAATATGGAAATCTATCTGTTATTGGTTGAAGGTCTGAAGGGTGTCACCTGCTGAGCTGAGAGAGCTACAGGAGAAGGCTGGAGGATGTCACCTGCTGAGCTGAGAGAATCAAGCCAGACTATCAGGAGTCATGGTTAAGCTAAAGACAAGAGGGAATGTAGCCTTCTGGCAAATGACAGCTGGCTAGCTATAGGAGCTAAAAAATGTTGACTTTGGCTCCCAACATTTCCTCCCTTACAATTATTTTTTGAGGCGAATCCGTTATCATATGAGTTACCATATGAGTAGGCGTTAACCAAGAGGGAGGGAACAGAGACCTGATCCTCCATCCTTTTTTCCAGCTCAGCAGAAGGAATCTTCTATGGCTTGGCGAAAGAAACTTCCTTTCCACATGGCAAATGTCTTTTTTAGGAGGAGAGGGGCTAGGTTATTAATATTATTACATTTGGACATGAACCTCTATGCAATCAGGCTTGTTCCTCAGGAGATTCAGAGACAGAATACATGGTCCTCTCCTTATAGTGCTTTGTCTCGCACCCTCAACTGGTACCCAAGCTTGCATAGCTCTGAATACTATGCAGTTCCCATAGGAATCTCATTGCCTGAGGGTTTCTCAAACCCTTGGTCTGTAAAGTAACAGACCTGTATGAATATGGAGGTCAGGGAGTCTACCTGTTGGTAGTGAGCCTGTTAAATGTCTATGGTCTAAAAGGCAATAAAGCAAAAATCCTATAAAGTGTCCTAAAAGGGAAGGTTAAGGTATAGTAACCCAAGGGAAAATGAAAAACTAGCTTTTAAACTATCCTTCCTCTGCTCTCTTTGCTTTTTCCTATGTTCCAGTCCTTCTGGAACCTAGCCATACTATCTCTAATGCAAATTGTCTAGAGGGTGGGTTAGTACACAGTAAGAAGAAAGCATACATCTAAAGAATATTTCCTGTCCTCCAAAGAGCAGAGCCACACTCTGGGAAAGGAAAGGAAACAGCTTCAAAGTCTGAGAAAAATTTGCAGGACAAGACAGGAACTGCTGATTTGGTTTCTGCTGAGGGGGCGGGGCAGCTGCTCCTCTGCTCTCCACTCTGAGTTGTCAGCTTCAGTCAGCAGGAGGTCCTTGACTCTGCCCCAGGGAGACACTGCATTCTACCAGTATTCCAGGTGTGGGTCATCTGCATCCTGTGGAAGTCTGCATCCTGTGGAAAAAACACAAACACACCCTCTCCCCGACACCAGAACTGGGTCTGGTCTAAGTTAAGTGCCATCTGCCAGATTTTTTCATTGATCTTGAGATAAGGCCACGTTGCTAAGCCTCCATTATCTATCAGCTGCAGTAAGTGACTGAGAATCCACAGTTAAAACATTTAAAATATATATAAAAAATGAAGGATAAATGGTCTTTGGTCGTGGCTGCATACTCCCCCTTCTTAGTTTTAAGACAAACTTTAAGAGTACAATGAGAGTTGCTTACACAATTGTCAGACCCATAAAAATTATAAGAATTCTCAGTCTTCAGCACAAAATTTGGCAAAGCTTTATCTCATTACTTAATTTCATTACTTTTGGAAACTCTATAAGCAACGGCTTTTAACATCCTTAGCCTCTTCCCCAGAATGTGCAGAGGCAAAAAGTACGATGAAAATAAGTATCAACAGAAACATGAACATAGGCCATCTTTCCAGGGGAGGCAATATAAGTAACATCCATCTGCCAAATATGATTTAGGAGCAAAATGCCCCAAAGATTCATTCCAAAATAGGTTATTGACAGAAATTCTGTACACAAAGGACACTGTTTGACTATTTTAATGGCTTGGTCCTTTGTGATCTTGAAATGAAATTTCAAAAATGCAGTATTAAGAAGAAATCTTTGATGGACTTAATATACATTATCAAATGCACTAAACATAACATGTTGATTCAGTAAGCTGATCAGCATGGACATTGCCTTCACTAGGAAGGTCAGAATGAGCCTGTAAATATCCCACATAGAGTAGCTGAGTTCTGTCCCACAAAGGCCTGTATCTTTAATGAAAGCTGACATACTTTACTCACAGGTGCAGTATAACTAGCTGTTTCTAAAGGGCCAAGGATCCATGCCACATATTGACTATCAGTGAACAGATTAAATAGTTCAGGAGAATATGTATTAAGGCCAGCTGTACAGCTAGAAACTATGCCACTTGAGCAGATTTGGCTGCTGTGATTTGCACATCTGTAAGCGGTGGAGAGACCATCATTGTACAGCATTTTCTAGCATTCTTGAAAAGTTGTAATGAAATAACTCTGGAAAAACACTGAATAAGTCTTTAAAAAGTCAATCAATTTTGGAGGAAGGATAGTGATTATTAAAATCACACATTTTTGAGCACCTAAAAAGTACATTCTGAATTAGTGGCTTATACCCACGAATGTCATGAATATTCAGAGTCTATGCTACTCAGAAACCTGCTTATGTGGCTGGGAGCCTGGCCTTAATTCTTATGCTAAAAGCCATGGCTGCCTAGGCCTCTAGAGCCTAAGGTGGGCTAAACTGAAGGCTCCCACTATGGTTGAGCCTTGAAGCCTAGGGCCTGGGAGTAACAGGCTGAAATGAAGAAGGTTTTCATTAGCATAAGGTGTTAAAACTTCATACTGTAGGATATCAAATGTTTGCAAATTAAACTTAAATCCTTATTAAATTACATTTAATACAGCCAGGCAATAAGACAGAACATCTTAGCAGGGCAGTATTTATAAGAGATTGTAAATAAGGAATTAAACCACATCCATGGTACAGTAGCAAAATTCTAAAGAAAAGGTAAAAGAGACATGGTATAACATGCCTACTGTCCTGGCTATACCAGGAACTAAAGGCCAGAATACAGCCTTTTTAGAAAACATTGGCAGTTCCTCAAGAATATAAGAAACATAAGCTGACACATGACTCTGTAATCTCACTTCTTAGAATCTTGCCAAGAGATTTAAAAATATGTACTCCCTTATTACAGATTCATAAACAAAATGCAATATATAGTTCATGCAGTAGCATTTGGAAATAATAAAGGAGAAAATACTAACACATGCTACACAAATAAACATCAAAACATTATGCTGAGAAAAGCTAGATATAATGCAGGTTTCCCTGTATAGCCTTGGCTACAGAGATCCATCTAGCTCTATCTCCCGAGTGTTGGGAGGCAACTGGATTCTTGATCAAAACTTTTCATGCTCTTACTACCTTCATACTCTTTAAGAGTTAACTTAAAGACACCATCAGCATTTACCTGCATCAGACCTGTCCTCTCAGGGCAAGAAGTATAAAAAACGCAATACATTAACACTGTAAAAGTTCCTTAACACTATGATTCAAAAACAAAAGCATGCTTGCTTCTGTGAGAAAAAAATTGCTTTGTCTTTAGTCCTAATTCTCCTGTGTTTAGAGGATTTTTAAAATCCTGGTAGAATAAGTGATCCTTATTCAATGTCTCCCTCCTTAATAACTCTCTGGATATCTGGGAAATTATTATATATTCTCAAAACATCATTCACTAAATTCCAATAAGAAAATACCTAAACAGGCCCAAAAACATTATAATCCTGGAGACAATTACCTACTCTTCCCCATCTTTTCGCATCAATCGTCCCCTCAATAGAAGCCAGGGGCAGACGTCACCAATAAATTCAACAAACTTCTTAAAATCTCTTTTCTTCCTTTTTTTAAATTTTATTTTAAATTAATAAAATTAATTAATTTTATTAATTAATAATTAATTAATCAATAAAATTGTGGTTCTTTAGGTTTGAAGAGCTTCCTTAAGCCCTGTCAAGATCACCTCATTCTTGCCTAATGCCAGCCCCTTGGTGAATCACTTACCTGAGTCTTCACCTGTGATTCTCCTCGGACCTGACTCACGGGTCGGGCATCTCCCGCGGCTTTCACAGTGCAGAATCTTCACTCACGGTGATCCATGGCGATCCAGTGTCTGATTGACAGCCGTCCTAATGGTGAGACGTTTGCTCCATCCCATGGATCTGGACATGCTGGGCGCCAATTTTCCCCGGCCAGCAGGATCTTCAGCGTGGACCTAAATCTAGGAAGGAAGTAAATGGAAGGCAGGTTTACAAAAGAATGGAAGGACAAGACAAATCTCTCTGTTCAAGTGCTCCAAAGCTTTATTGTTACAGGCAATATTTATACAGAATCTCTGCCATGCAGGTAGCTGCGAGGAAGGGGGTGGAAAATACAAAAGAATGTGGCAAGCCTTTGAGGGAGAGTAGCAGACAGGATATGATTAATATGGAAATCTATCTGTTATTGGTTGAGGGTCTGAAGGGTGTCACCTGCTAAGCTGAGAGAGCTACAGGAGAAGGCTGGAGGATGTCACCTGCTGAGCTGAGAGAATCAAGCCAGATTATCAGGAGTCATGGTTAAGCTAAAGACAAAAGGGAATGTAGCCTTCTGGCAAATGACAGCTGGCGAGCTATAGGAGCTAAAAAATAAGTTGACTTTGGCTCCCAACACCTCTCCCTTCCTTTCAGAAAAGTGCAGGCCTTCTGTGTATATCAGCCAGCCATGGGAGACCAAGTTGCAATGAGACTAGATGTAGGGCGCAGTTTGCCTTTGCACAACTCGCCGGAACATTCTATTGCCACTTATGCTAATTAGGCATCGAGTAGTGACTAATCCGATGTGCTTATGCTAATTAGGCATTGAGAAAGGACCTTTCCAATGCGATCCTCAAATATGTTAATAAGCCATTATTTTGAACCAATCACCAGCCATATGTTAATGAGGCATTGTGATGGGCACCAATCACGCGCCAGGCTTCCCTATATAAGCAGGCTGAATCTCAGGCTCGGGGTCTTCTTTCCACCATTTCGCAACTGAGTTGTACTTCAATAAAGTGTGATCCGAGAAGAATCATGCGTGTGGTGACTCGTTGTTCTGCAGGCCAGAAGCGGCTCGCCACAAGTGGTGCCGAAACCCGGGAATCTTCGCACCTTCACAGAGAAGACCGATTCAGAACTCGACACACGGAGTGGACCGTCGGTGAGGTTGCTGCAGAAGAATTTGAAGGAGATTCAGAACTGCAGTAATCAGGAGGGTTAACCTGTAAGTCTCACAGGAAAATAGTGAGACCTGCGTTAAGCAGGAAAACTCTGCTTGTAGAAAAAAGCAGAGAACAGGGCGTCTGCTGACGAGCGGATCTAACCCGTTGGTAGTTTGGGGTTGTTTAGGATATAAAGGGTTTTAAATAGGCAAGGATATGGGTGTAAGTTTCTTTCACCGGATTGCCATAGCTTTGAAAGAGCTGTTGAAGAAGTAATGGTATGAGCATTAAATTAAGGTAGGAATTAAAGGTTATATAAGGATGAGGTTTTTAACCTCATGTCCAATTTTTTTGGCTCTTAAGGGGCTGCTTCATTAAGGTTTTTTTTTCTGAGTCCGCTCTGCTTGCTAGCAGTGGGAGAGATAGATGGGTTAAAAGCAGCCAAGAGGGGCAGAGTCAGCAATTATAATTTGTTTCCCCTACTGCACCTATTGCCCCCCCTCCGTATTGCCAGCCTGGTGAGGGCATCTGTTCTAAGCCACCGGACAACACAAAAGTGTGGAAGAGAGTCCAGCGTGAGCTGCGTCCTAGCGTGTCGCTGGCTTTTCCAGTTTTTCAAGATAACCAGGGGCAAAGGTATCACGAGCTTTTAGATTTTAAGACAGTGAAATCCCTGGCAGAGTCTGTCTGCACTTATGGCACTGCTGTGTCTTTTACAATAGCACAGGTTGAGGCATTGAGTAGATCTGCCATGACGCCTAGTAACTGGAGTAGCTTAGCAAAACCGGGTCTCAATCCTGGGCAATATTTAGACTGGAAGTCAATTGTGACTGATCTGGCACATAGTCAGGCCTGGGAGAATGCTGCCAATGGGCAGCCAGCATGGAGTGCAGATATGCTGTTAGGGCAAGGACAATGGGTAAATAATCAGACAGTATATCCTATGGAAGTTTATAATCAAATAAACACCATCAATATGAAGGCTTGGCGAGCACTCCCCAATAAGGGGGAGGTCTCAGGGAACCTAATTGAATTTTTAGGAGCTATTATTCAGAATGCCCATGTTAGACCACAAAAGGTAGAAATTAGGACCAATTGTTTAAGGACTTTAAATGATTTTCAAAAATTGCTTGGGGATATAAATTGGATTCAGCCATATTTGAAATTAACTCACTTTGAGCTTAAACCCTTATTTGATATTTTGGAGGGAAATCCAGATCTTAATTCCCGACATCAGCTAACCCCAGAGGCTCAGATAGCACTTCAAAAGGTAGAGCAAGCAATTACTAGGGCACAGTTGGTGCGCTGTGATGAATCCAAGTCCATTTGGATGTGTATCCTCCCCACTTTAGGTTTTCCAACTGGTGTTCTTTGGCAAGAAGGGCCTCTACTGTGGATTCATACTAAATCTATAGGGATGAGAACCTTGTCTCACTATCCATCTATGACGGCTGAGGTTGCGTTATTAGGCATTAAACAATCTATTGCATCTTTTGCCAAGACACCTGACAGACTTATAGACCCTTATACAAAAGAACAAGTAGAGATATTGGCTGCCACTACCTCAGAATGGGCTATATTGGTTTGTGTCTTTTCTGGTACAATTGATAATCATTTGCCCAAGAGTGAACTTTTAAGATTCGTACTTCAGCAGCCTGTGGTGTTCCCTCGGATCACGTGGAAGCAACCATTGAGCAATGCCTTAACCATCTACACAGATGGGTCTAAGACTGGGAAAGGAGCCTACATGGTGCAAAGAGGCTCACCTGTAACTGTTGAGTGCCGTCCAAATGCTCCCCAAATAGTAGAATGTCAAGTAGTTTTAGAGGTTTTTAAATGTTTTCCTGAGTCTTTTAATTTGATATCTGATTCATCATATGTGGTGAATGCTGTTAAAAATTTAGAAATTGTTTCCTATATTAAACCCTCTAGTATAGTAGCCTCACTTTTAGCAGGAATAAGAGGTGAGATTTTGCATCGATCCAATCCCTTTTATATTACTCATATCCGAGCTCACTCTTTGTTGCCTGGTCCTATGGCAAAAGCCAATGAACAAGTTGATCTGGCAACGCGTGCTTTTGTGGCATTGGACTCTGAAACACAAGCGCGAGAGTTTCATAGCTTATACCATGTTTCATCTGCGGTTTTAAGAACTAAATTTAAAATTTCTAGAGAGATAGCTAGGAATATTGTGAAAAGCTGTTCTGCTTGTGTGCAGTTCATGCCTGCTCAGAAAATAGAGGTTAATCCCAGAGGCATTTTTCCACTTGAAATTTGGCAGATGGATGTTATCCATGTTCCATCCTTTGGAAAGCTTCAGTATGTGCATGTCTCTATTGATACATGTTCTGGAGTAATGCATGCTACACTTCTTTCTGGAGAAAGGGTTCACAATGTCATTACCCACTGCCTTGAAGCTTGGGCAGCTTGGGGCAAGCCCGATACACTGAAAACAGACAACGGGCCAGCCTATACATCTAAGAGTTTTGCCTCATTTTGTCACAAAATGCAAGCGAAACATATCACAGGCCTGCCCTATAATCCACAAGGGCAAGGAATAATAGAGCGAGCGAATCGTACGCTCAAGGACTTCGTGCAAAAACAAAACGGGGGAATAGCAGAGAATTGCACCCCCAAACAAAGGCTCTCTCTTGCCTTATTCACTATAAATTTTCTAAATTTAAATGATAAAAATGAAACCGTTGCCAAACGTCATATGACGTCAGAACCCAACAATCAAGGCAAAGTTATGTGGAAGGATGTACTTTCTAATCAATGGGGAGGCCCGGATCGCGTTATCGCTGGATCCAGGGGATCTTTATGTGTTTCTCCACAGAATCAGGAGCCAGTCTGGGTGCCATCAAGATTGACGAGACACATTGAGGACGACTCTAAGGATGATGCTGATATGGACACTCCTGACCGTCTTCCCCCTGATTCAGGCGGAAAGTGGAAGTTGGTCTATGGAAGCCGAGAAGATGATCCTCAAGCAAAAGTTCCTGATCGCATGCTTGAATGCTACAAGATTGGAGCCTGTTACACTTGGGGACTTTACTTCTTGGCTCACTTCTGCCTTTTCCTTTTTGAAGGAGTGGGTGGGAGTAGGAATTTTTGCAGCCTGCTGTTTATTTGGGATTGTTTTTTGCCTCTGGCTGGTTTGCCGTATTCTCATCAGAGCGCACTGAGAAAAGGTCCTACTCACTCAGGCACTCTTGGCTGTTGATGCAGGGCAGTCTCCTGCAGCCTGGCTCGCCGCTCTTAAGAACTTACAATGATTGCCCTTGCACAGAGAGGCTTTAGCTGCCATTGCACCTCTATAGGGAATCATACTCCTCTGAGACAGCCTTTGCACCCTGCCACCCTCACTGGCCTTGCACGCAGGAAGGCGTCTCAGGGAACCTGGCAGCAGGAAACAGCCTTTGAGCGGTGGGCACATCATGAGATGAACACCTGTACGGGCTATATCCTGTTTGTACCATTAGAAAACAAAAAAGGGGGAGATGTAGGGCGCGGTTTGCCTTTGCACAACTCGCCGGAACATTCTATTGCCGCTTATGCTAATTAGGCATCGAGTAGTGACCAATCCAATGTGCTTATGCTAATTAGGCATTGAGAAAGGACCTATCCGATGAGATCCTCAAATATGTTAATAAGCCATTATTTTGGGCCAATCACCAGCCATATGCTAATGAGTATTACTTTGAACCAATCACCAGCCATATGTTAATGAGACATTGTGATGGGTACCAATCACGCACCAGGCTTCCCTATATAAGCAGGCTGAATCTCAGACTCGGGGTCTTCTTTCCACCATTGATTTTCTTCAGTTGTCTTGTTGCTTAGAATTCAAGTACTATATTAAATATGGTTACAGTGGAAAACTTTGTCTTGTTTTTTTCATATCTTAGTGAAGTTTTCTCTCCATTTAAGTTGACATTGACTTTGGCCTTGCTATAAAGTAACTTTATTATTTTGAGGTATGCTCCATAAGCTTGGGACTTTTATCATGAAGTGGTGTTGGATTTTGTCTAGGCTTTTTCTTTATCTAATGGGATGATTATGAAGATTTTTTTTCTTTCAGTTAGTTTATATGATGGATTACATTCAGTTTATCTGTGTTGAACCATTCCTGTATCTCTATGATGAAGCCTACTTGATCATGTTGGATAATATCTTTGATGTATTCTTGGATTTGGCTTGCATATAATTTATAGAAAATTTTTATGTCTATGTTTATGAGATAAATTAGTCTGTAAATCTGTTGATTGTTGAAACTTTAAGTGATTTGGGTCTTATGTTTGTAAAATAACTTTGACAATGCTCCTTCTGTTTCTATCTTATGAAATTATTTGAGGAATATTGGTATTATCTCTTCTTGAAGGTCAGGTAGAATTTTACACTAAAACCATCTGACTCTGACCTTCTTTTGATTGAAAGGCTTTTAATAATTGCTTGTATTTCATTAGGGGTTATAAGTCTGTCTAAATTGCTTATCTGACCTTGATTTAACTTTGGTAATTGTATATATTGAGAAAGTTATTCATTTCTCTTAGTTTTCCCAATTTGGTAAAGTACAAATTTTTAAAGTATGTTCTTAAGATTCTCTGGATTCCTTCCATGTCTGTTGCTATAACCCCTTTTTAATTTCTACTTTTGTTAATTTGGATCTTCTCTCTCCACCTGTTAGTTTTGGTTTTGTTTTTAGTAAGGATTGATCAATATTATTGATTTTCTTAAAGAACCAACACTTTATTTCATTGATATTTTGTGGGGTTTTTTCTATTTCTATATTACTGATTTTAGCCTTGAGTTTGATTACTTCTTGCCATCAACTTCTACTGGATGTGACTTCTTCTTTTTGTTCCAGAAGAGTTTTCAAGTATGCTGCTGAATTACTAATATGAGATAGATCCAATCCTTTTATGAAGGTACTTAGTGTTACATAGTTCCCTTCAATATGTCCCATAAGTTTGGATAGGTTGTACATTCATTTTTACTCAGTTTTCAGAAGCCTGTAATTTCTTTGTAAACTTAGTCTTGCTCTATTTTTTCATTACATAAAGAGTTGTTCAGTTTTCATAAGTTTCTGTTTCTATTGTTGTTGATATCTGGCTTTAACCCATAGCAGTCAGATAGGATTCAGGGTGTTACTTCTGTTTTATTGTACAAGCTGACAATTGTTTTGTATTTGAGTATGTGACCAATTTTAGGGAAAGTTCCATGAGATGCTGAGGATCTCAAGAGACACATCCATACCGCTCTGCCTCATACAGGCTGAGTGTTCTCCTTGGCCAGAAAATAGTATCTAATGGTCTGCATTTTCTATAGAATCATGTGAGGAGGTGGGATGGTTCCTGTGGTTGTCACTTTTCATCATGGGGAAATGGGAACAGTTTTATACTGTCACACAACACTCAGTGTACACTGTGAGGTTTATAGGGCCCACACAGTTGGGGATGCTGAATTTTTTCATCTCTTTTACTCAAAGAATGAACCAGTCCTTCCTTGCCTAATTCTTGCACAGTTGCTGTCCAACATGTCTAAATGTGAACAGAAAGAATTGGGTGCTCTGGTTTCTGCCTGGGTGGCAGAGAAGAGGGGATTCTGACTTTTATTGAATAGTGGGTTTGTGCAGAAAGAGGACCAATGGGTATGGAGTAAAGAGGCCTTGCTTTTCTGAATTAACTACCTCATCTCCATGACCTTTGGCCTTAAAGTATACAAAGCAAATTAGAAACCATAAGCTACATTAAGTGTGAAATCTCTTTATATGGCTGTGAGCATCCCATGCTAAATTAGTAAATATGGGGAGGAATTAACTTTTGGGGCATCAGAAAATGTCTGTGACCTAAACTTATTCCCTTACCTTGAATGGCCTCAGATCTTCAAGGTTATCCCTGAGTTTGGGGACCTGCTGATAAAGGAAGCCATGAGCACTGAAGACTCCTGACCCCCAACTGCAGTTCTAAGAGATGATTGCAGAGTTCACATTTCTGATCCCTGCCCTGTCCTGGTGTGGAAAGAGTCTTGAGGAAGGACAGGATAAGGTGTGTACTGTTTAATGGCTCCAATGCTAGTGTGGGGTTAGAGTTAAAGTTCTTCCACCCCAGCCTATGTCCCTCTTCCTGCACCCACCCCAAGTGAGCATAGCACAAAGCATAGAGGCAGATGGCAATGCCTTATGTTATTTATTTTGAGAAAGGGTCTCGACATGTTAGACCAATCGTCCTAAACTTTACATCAAGCCCAGCATGGATTAACACCAAATACAGTCCTTCTGTCTAGGGACCTGAGATTACAGGAGTCTTAAACTACTCTCTGACCTGGGAAAAGTGGTACCCAGTCCTTCTTTTCTTTGCTGTTTTAAATAAATAAATCATCTTCAAAGTGATAATTCTTGCAATGCCCTCTCTGAACACCAGGCGGCAGAAGAGCTATGAGAATTCTCTTTAACCAGAGCAGCCATAGCTGGGCAGATGAGCTGTGCTTGATACTTAGGTAGGAGCCTGAAGCATTACTGAGCTTCTGCTGTAAACACACCTCTGTCAGGGATGCATTTCTTCTGATGGACAGGACATTTCACCAAGGGGTTTTTAGACTCTATGTAACCCTCTTATCATTAGAAAGCTTTATCATTAAGTGACTTCTATGCAATCAAATTTAGCTTTTACCATCGGAACTGGGTAATTTGCATAAGAGTATAAGATAAGCAACAATACACACATCAAAGATGAAAATAAAATTTTCATTGGAAAATTTTAACTAGTGATTTTTTTCTGTTAATTGTTTTCTGGTGTCTGCTCCCTGCAACCCCTTGGCTGCTCTGTGACTGAACAGTTTGCAAACTCCATAGACTTTAAAAACATCAGGACTCTGCCTATCCTGTCATGGAAAAGGTATTGTTTGACTGGTTCTATTACAAGTTATCCAAGCATGTTGTCCTGCCCCGGCCAGCAGGGTCTTCAGCGTGGACCTAGACCTGGGAATGAAACAAATGGAAGGCAGGAACACAAAGAACGGAAGGACAAGACAAATCTCTCTGTTCAAGTGCTCCAAAGCTTTATTGTAACAGGCAATATTTATACAGAATCTGTGCCATGCAGGTAGCTGCGAGGAAGGGGGTGGGAAATATCAAAGAATGTGGCAAGCCTTTGAGGGAGAGTATGGAAATCTATCTGTTATCTGTTGAGGATCTAAAGGAGAAATCTGACTGACAGGAATTGTTTTCCACTTGTGTGCCATGTCATTCACACACACTTGTAAATACATACACAGTAAAGAAATACTGAAAAAATTAAAAGTGTTTCTCAAAGGGATAAAGAACTATGAAATTGCCTTCAGCAGGAGCTGGCCAAGAGAGGGAACAGATCATTCTGGAGGCTTGAACAGAGGATCTGACTTTAAAAGTGCAGTGTTTCAATAAAACACGACCCGTGCAGAGGGTTCCATGTACATCCAAAAATCACTGTAAAGGTCACGTTCAGATCTCTCTCCATCTGTGGCACCTTCAGTATTTACCTACTCTTCTTCTCTGAAGAAGCCTCCTGGCTTCTCCTAGTACAGCATTCTGTCCCCTGACCTCCACAGCAGCAGTGACACAGCAGTGACATAGGGCCAGTGAGTGCAGAGAGAGCAGACATGGTGAACGTAGATTTGAGAACAGGGCTCCTGGTATAGAAGGACTTCAGACACCTCGTATCCCTTTCTACGAGGCCAAAGAGCAGGAACAAAGATTGCTCTGACTGCTGGCTGGCCTGCACGGCTTTGAGAGTAAGAACTTTGCTCTATCCTGCTGAATTTCTACCTACTTTATTTTAGGTCCAAATTCCTGCCTACACAAGTCCCACCTATTTTTGTTTCCTGGCCGTGACACAGCTACACTGTAGCAACACAGACTCAGAATAGGAGCGGACCATGGCACTGGAAAGACTTCCTGGCTGGCTGAAAGCTGTGACCTGTGGGGTCCTGCTTCTCTTCCTTCTGGTGCAAGGTGAGATTCCTTCAGTGAGCAGTGGGGATCAGGCTCAGAGCTGCCAGTTCTGCAGAGTCAGCAGCTTATCTTGGGGGAAGGAAGCAACCAGCAAGGGCAGACAAAGATAGAGATTGTGGACCCCCAAAGCCCACAGTAGCCCTGCAGCATGCAGAAGGCTGGAGTTCCCTAAGGACACCTCATACCCTAAAAGCCACCCAGGGATGAGGAGGACTGAGCAGCCCTGGAAATAGAAATTAGGGGAAAGGGAGTAAAAGGGGCATTTCCTTCTTCTGTGTGTGACTGTACTGCTAAAGGACTCTGGACAGCAGTGGAAATGATGCGTTCATGCTGCCAAGTGGCCCTGGGTTTGTCTCCTTGCTGGCCAGAGACTTGTACAGACACTACTCAAAAGCTGCATGAGCAATGTTCCTAGACATCAGGGGTAAAGAAACTCCTATCCCTACATCCTACAGTTGACCTAGACACCAGATTCCCTACCTCATGTGCCCTAGTGAAAATGAGGTGGGAAACAGCAGTGTGGTGGCAGCTGCCTGGACAGAACTAACCCAGATGACATCTCTCTACCCACAGGCCAGGACTCAGCCAGCCCCATCAGGACCACACACACAGGGCAGGTGAGAGGCAGCCTTGTCCATGTGAAAGACGCTGACGTTGGTGTCCACACTTTCCTGGGGATTCCCTTTGCCAAGCCACCTGTAGGGCCACTGCGCTTTGCTCCTCCTGAGGCCCCTGAGCCATGGAGTGGAGTGAGAGACGGTACCTCATATCCAGCCATGTAAGTTCTGGGGCCCTCCTACAATCCTTGAGGTGAGAATGAGCTCTGAGCTCTGGACCAGAATGAGGTGCTCCCTTTTCGGCTCAACACACCTGTCTGTGGTGTGTAGTCTGGCACACATTTTCAGATATATGGTTAAGGCTTCTAACAGAGCAACTTTGCAAGTCTCCCAGGTCAGAGATCAGTACCTATATGGAATTATCTCTTGATTTTATGGTGAGAAGCAGATATAAACCACTCCCAGACTCAGACTGTGCCAAGTGACCTAAACCAACGTGGGAGAGGTCTATGAACAAGGGTTAGTGACACAGACTAACAAGACACAGACTGAGGAAGAACCTGGACTCAAATACCATATACTGTAAGTCCCTCTAGAGGGCATCAGTGATATGTCCTTGACATCTCGATCCTCTGCAGTCCCTGAGACAATGCACAGAGCCAAGTGCCGCTGTTCAAAGAAATATATAAAAGCTTCCTCTGGAAATTACATGGGAATTAGAACTATGTAGTGGGGTTATGGCATATTGTAAATATTTGTCCCTCCTACTGGTTTAATAAAAAGCTGATTGGCCAGAGGCAGACAGGAAGATCCAAACTAAGCATCTCAAAAGGAATTACAGACTACAAAGAGAAGTGGTGAGGTCTGAATGGAGGATGTTATTCTCATTGAGCCACCGAGAGGACCTAGAGTTTCCTAGATCCAAGAGTCATAAAGTATGATATATATGCCCTCATCCAAGTATAAGCCTTCCTGGAAGAATGGTTTCATTCCAGCTTTCATTGAGCCTACAGTCTTTATCTTGATAGGAAAGAACTTTAGAGAGAATCATACTTCAGCAGGACATCTTGGAGGAAAATGGGTAAAAGTAGCTGAGAGAAAATCCATACTAAACCCTAGTTTTGATCACCAAATATATCTTTAATAACTGTCTGCCACTGTCACCAGGTGTCTACAAAATGACGATATGATGAATTCAGGGGGTCTAAACATGATGAAACTCATCATGCCTTCCATCTCTATGTCTGAAGACTGCCTGTATCTCAACATCTATGCACCAACCCACGCCCATGAGGGTTCCAACCTGCCTGTGAGAGTTGGGCATTTCAGCTGGGTCGGGGTGATTTCTTTGTCAGGAAGAGCATAATGCATAAAACCAATTGAGCTCCACTGCAGTGTAAATGCTTGTGGGAAGCCCTTATGTCCACAAAAGCCTTCTCAGTCATGGTGGGCAGCTAAACCCTGGATGTGAGACACTAGCACTGGAGCTCTGAGAGGCCAGGAGTTGTGTTCCACAGACTAACTCAGGACTTACCAAACAAACTTGAGCCCTAGAGACCCAGGCAAGTTTCCAAGGGATGAACACAGAGATAAGTCAAGTTTCTACCTTTTGAATGGCTATGCCAATGAGATTTTGTGACCCCGTGGATTCATAATTAGGAAAACGGTTATGAAGACACCCTTTCCCACACTTTTGAGGAGTTTGGTGACATTACTCTGGATTTAGATCCATTAATGAGACTCCTGGTATGCCAGGGGGGCTTGGAAATATCCTTATGAGACTGTGTTCCTCACCTGTTTTGTGACCTGGGTCTAGGATGCTGAGGAGTCCTGTGTATGTGTTTAGCTGCACAGATAGAAAGCAGTCCATAATCTAGGAGGCAGTCCTGCTTGAGCTTGTGGCTGATAGAAACCTCCTGAACATCTGTCTGATTCTCCAGGTGATGGTGTGGATCCATGGTGGTGCTCTGGTTGTAGGAGCAGCTTCCATGTATGATGGATCTCGGCTAGCAGCCACTGAGAATGTGCTGGTGGTCACTATCCAGTACCGTGTTGGTGTCCTAGGCTTCTTCAGGTGAGCCAAGGGCTGTGCTGGACAATGAATGGCATCTGATTAGACCCTAGACAGCCCTCTGATCCATGTCCCTTCCATTACTCAGCTCTGGAGACCAGCATGCCAGAGGCAACTGGGGCTACCTGGACCAAGTGGCTGCCCTACGCTGGGTCCAGCAGAACATCGCCCACTTTGGAGGAAACCCTGGCCAGGTCACTATTTTTGGCGAGTCTGCAGGTGGCACAAGTGTGTCTTCACATGTTGTGTCCCCCATGTCCAAAGGACTCTTCCACAGAGCTATCATGGAGAGTGGAGTGGCCCTGCTGCCTGGCCTCATCTCCAGCTCCTCTGAGGTGGTTTACCAAGTGAGTGCCCACTAACCCTCTACCCTGACCCACTGTCTCAGCACTCACTGTCTGCTACTGTGATGAGTAGAGAAGATGAGAACCATGGAAAGTAACTTCCCTTTGGTATTTTATCAAAGACTGAATGTTTAGAATCCTCACCCCCATGCTACCACCCAGGACTTTATACAAGGTACATCAGTTGTATGTTCAGCAACTAACCCTAACCCAACTTCCATCATTGGCAAACACAAGCATGTATGGATTAGGGAGATGGCCCAAGAGGCAAGAGAGCTTTCTGTGCCAGTGTGAGGATCTGAGTTCAAGTCCCCGGAACACACATATGTCTAGGTGTGATTTTTCTTGACTTTAATCCAGGTGTTCCTATGGTGAGATGGGAGGCAGGGATAGGGAAATCCCTGTATGTTACAGACCAGTTAGACTGGTGTAGGCTGCAACAGAACAAGAGAGTATTTCTCAAACTAAGTAGAAGGTGGGGGAAGAGAGGGACAGAGGGAGAGCTGTCACCACAGAGCAACAGGAAAATGAGAACAGTTTTGCTCTTACTCCAGTCCACATACACATACACAGCATGGTATAATATCTAGAGCCGATTGTACCCTCTTGGGACTAGAAAAGATTCTTTGCCTGGAAGACAAGGCATCCAGACATCCTCATTCTCTTCCCTTTACAGATTGTGGCCAATCTATCTGATTGTGCAGCTATGAACACAGAGACCCTGGTGCGCTGCCTACGTGGCAAGAGTGAAGCAGAAATTCTGGATATTAACAAGGTTTGCAGGATTGTGTGTCTGGGAAAATGGCAGATAGCAAGGTGTGTTACAGGAAGTCCTCATAGGTATGAGCAAATTACCTGATCTCTATGGCTTAGTATCCTTTGAGTCCTGGGAGTGTGATGGGAGAGGTGTGGGGGAGAATAACCATCCTGAGACAAATTGGGAAGTGAGGAAGGCATGGAGGAACTCAGTGGAATCAGCATATGTATTTAATTGACCTTCAGCATTGAATTTTAATGTCCCTCAGGTCTTCAAGGGCATCCCTGCTGTGGTGGATGGGGAGTTCTTTCCCAGGCATCCTGAAGAGCTGTTGGCTTCTGCTGATTTTCACCCTGTTCCCAGCATCATTGGTGTCAACAATGATGAGTATGGCTGGATTCTCCCTTTGGTGAGGCTCAGTTCCAGTCTTCTGGGAGCCCGGGGACTCATATGGTGGGCAATGGGGATTCAGAGATTTATTGATCCATATCCATGTCATGGCACACTTAAAATCTTTCTCCTTACCCCAGATCATGGGCTCTGCTCAGAAAATAAAGGAAATAACCAAAAAGACCCTTCCTACTATTCTGAAGAGTACAGTTGCACAAATGGTGAGAATCTTGGGCATGATTGCAAGGATCTTTGTCTAACTTTCAAAAGAAGTATCCCTAGATGTGTGTGTGTGTGTGTGTGTGTGTGTGTGTGTGTGTTGTGTGTGTGTGTGTTTGTGCCTATCTATGTGAGGTGCCTCCAAGTTTACCCAATATCTCTTTTGCATTTCCTTACCCTGAGGCTATTGCCTACACATCCTGGTACCTATGACACTTCATTCTTCTTGATTTGCTTGGTGCAGATGCTGCCTCCCGAATGTGGTGACCTGCTAATGAAGGAGTACATGGGGGACACTGAGGACCCACAGACCCTCCAAATACAGTTTACAGAGATG
>PVIH01023377.1:0-24958 GCA_004025045.1 Sigmodon hispidus
ACTGGCATAAAAACAGACTTGTGGATCAATGGAATAGAATTGAGGATCCAGACATTAATCCAAAAACCTATGAACACCTGATCTTCGACAAAGAGGCCCAAAATATTCAATGGAAAAAACATAGTATTTTTAACAAATGGTGTTGGCATAGCTGGATGGTAGAGTGTAGAAAAATGCAAATAGATCCAAGCCCGTCACCCTGCACAAAACTCAAATCCAAGTGGATCAAAGACCTCAACCTAAACCCATCCACTGTAAACTTGATAGAAAAGAAAGTGGGAAATACACTTCTATGAATTGGCACAGGCGGCCACTTCATAAATATAACAGTGGCACAGGCACTAAGACCAACAATCAATAAGTGGGATCTCCTGAAGCTAAGAAGCTTCTGTAAAACCAAGGACACTGTCAATAGGACAAAACGACAGCCTACAGAATGGGAAAAGATTTTCACCAACCCTACAAGTGATAGGGGACTGATCTCTAAGATATCTAAAGAACTCAAGAATCTAGAGCCCAAAACCTTGAATAACCCAATCAAAAAATGGGGGTTCAGATCTAAAAAGGGAATTCTCAACAGAAGAATTACAAATGGCTGCAAGGCACCTGAAAAAGTGTGCATCATCTTCAGCCATCAGAAAAATGCAAATCAAAACAACTTTGAGATACTACCTGACACCTGTTAGATTGGCTAAGGTTAAAGACACAGAGGACAACCTATGCTGGAGAGGATGCAGAGCAAGGGGACACTCCTCCATTGTTGGTGGGAGTGTAAGCTTGTTCAGCCACTTTGGAGTGCAGTATGGCGGTTTCTCAGAAAACTCAGAATCAATCTCCCCAAGGACCCAGCAATACCACTTCTGGGTGTATACCCTAAAGATGCACATTTGCACTCCAAAGGCATTAGCTCAACTATGTTCATAGCAGCATTATTCATAATAGCAAGAACCTGGAAACAATCTAGATGCCCCTGAACTGAAGAATGGATTAACAAACTGTGGTACATCTACACAATGGAGTACTACGCAGCAGTAAGAAAAAATGATATCCCAAAATTTGCAGGGAAATGGATAGATTTGGAGAAAATTCTCCTGAGCGAGGTATCACAAACCCAGAAAGATAAGCAGGGGATGTACTCACTCATTAGTGGACTCTAAACAAACAAACAAACAAACAAGAAAAAAGCAAAGCATGCCCAAGCTGCAAACCACAGCAACTGAACAGCTTGAGATAAGAAACACCCTGGACTGACTCCTTGGATCCCATTCCCCCTAAAGGAACATCTGACTCAGTCTTGAGGTTTGGGGGAGAAAACTGGATCTGCCAGGAGTGCAGACTGAACTAAGCAATACTGGAACATTGGGACAGTGGGACCATGGGACTGCCTGCTGCCTGTCCAGGGAGGGGATGGGGAGTTGTGGAGAAGAGAGAATGAACTGATGTGTTGGGAGGGGGAAGGGACCTTGAATAAGAATTTACAAGGATAGAAAGTGTGACTTCTTTGTTAATAACAATAATAATAATAACATAACATAGTTTTTTTACTATGTTATCAATTGTCACTAGCCTGCTAATGCTATGGAAAAGGGTAATTTATTATAATATCTGTTTGAATAAAAGGTAATGCCATCCCATTCTGTAACCTATGCTTGTCTCCATGTAATGGAAATTTGTGGACAGAGTCCCTCTCATGCCTCCAGAAATTTTACAAAACAACTGGCTTGGTCTACTTCAGGTCAATGCAGACCTCCTATACTTCGGGATGTTTCTAGTGTCCTAGTATTCCAAAAAAAGGGAAAATATTTCTATGAAAAATGGCAAGCTGCGTGTAGTGGCGTAAGCCTATACTACTAACAATGGAGGCAGCACACTGCTAGAGGCTTGAGACCAGCCTGGGTTTCTTAAGGATTCTATTGTAAAACAAAACACTGGTCGCATAAGGGTGGGTGCCTGTGCTTCCATTAAGTAATGAAAAGCATTACTTTTAAAATTATTTATCTATTTATTTTACATCCCAGCTGTTGCCTTTCCCCTCCCCCTTAATCCTCCCCTCCAATCCCTATCCCTCCCACCTATCTCCCAATTTCTCCTCCATCAGCACTAACACTTTTTAGTATTTCTATGGCAGAGGGATCATGCTCATTAGGATGAATGCTGGGTAGATACCTGGAATCAAAGTCACTACTAATAGACAATAACAAACAGTGACATTTTCTATATCTGTTAATTACCTACTATCTGGAACCCTGACTTCATTTTCCAGTTCTATACAGACTTGAATGTGATAGGTTTGTTGCTAAACATCTTTTCATAGTCTCAAACAATCTCAGGAAGTAAACATTGTCTCTGTCTTCCCATGCAGCACCTAAAGATCAGGGAAGATATGAGCTATAAGTCCTTTGCTCTTTCCTCAATGTGCCCTTTACTCTTCTAATGCCAAGGTTTGGGCCCTTGAAATATTTTTGGTTTTATATACAAACATTATATAACAGCAGCATATTGGATATGGTGGATAATCATCTGCATTCCAATCAAGCTACTATTCTGCTTTCAAAAGAACAAGTCCTTGTGAGAGAGCTATCAAAGCAACAACGAGAATGGCTGCAATGAGTAGACACAGCAGGGAAGAACATAAAGGAGGACCCACTCTGACTGGGTAAGGAGTGAAGGAAGACTTACAAGAGGTGAAGCCATCCAGAGAAAGGAGCAGCTGCTGAGGTTAGAAAACTTCTCCTTAAAGCCACAGAGGCAGGCAGGATGACACAAGAAACCCTGAGTCAGAGCTGCTCAACCATGTTACTAATGAAAATTTGCAACAGGAAGCTCTACTTTTGGGAATATGGTGCTATACTATACATTGTAGAGTGTGTTATCATATCCCTGACCTTTACCCATTAGAAACCAGTAGTTTCCCATAATTTCCAGATAATGACAATAATCAAAATTTGAGATTCTTCTAAATGCCCCAAGGACATGATTACCTCTTTAAATAAGATTGTAACAGAGAAGGAGTGACTGAACTTTGGTGGTCTGGGCAGGTACAGAGTATAAGAGGCCTAGACAGAGGAAAGGTGAGCAGATGCTGCTGCAAGAGCTCTCTTACCACATGCCTTTGATGCACACAGAGCCTCAATGAGAACCCAGGCAAGAACTGACTCTAGAACTAGGCAGCCTGACAAAATGACATCCTCTCTTTTCTCTTCTAAGAAAAAGGATGTAAGAAAAGAAGACATGGTAATGCCACAGAATAGTCAAGAGGCTGGGACTCTCACACCTATTTGGGAGATCTGGGGGTACCTGGATTAGAAGAAATATTGACCTAGGATATGCTTATGAGAGCAAACCACTCTTATCTTTTCAGGCCACCTCCTTTTCTCCACCTCTCATCATTGGCCTGCTGTTGCCCAGATACAGCAGAAAGGAAGTGTGGATCCAAATTCCTTGAAGGTAGAAAGGGAAAAAAGGAGGAAGGTGAAAATGAGAGAATTTTGAGGCACCAGATGTATAGTGGTGGAGTTTATGAATGGGACTTTTTTTTTCAGCAAATAGAAAAAAAATGCAGAACTAGGGCAGAGAGTGAAGTTTATGAATGGGACTTTTTTTTTCAGCAAATAGAAAAAAAATGCAGAACTAGGGCAGAGAGTGAGAAAAAGAAAATGGAGGCAAAATGAACATTTGTAAAATGCTCACTCAGTAGCAATCTGGGGAATTGTGGCAATTACATGAGTCACTAGATCTAGTGTTGACACTATCACGTAATACGCAAACATGGAACAGGCATTAACATGTTTTCATAGCACAAGTACAAAGAAGGAAATTTACAGATTAAGGGGCCCTGCAGTATGACCAGTACCACAAGCTTGGTTAGCGGGTCTCTCCTTGGTGTGTCTTCTCAGCTCCAGTACACCACTAGCCTTTTGCTCCACATGAGCTGGCACTACTTGTGTAAAGGTCTGTGAGCAGCAGTGAACTAGATAGAGTGTTGGGCTGCAGCTGAGGTTCCTTGTCTCCAATGTTCTCTTATGCACCAAGCCTCACAGCTATCAAGGAAGCAAGCAAGAGTTAACACTGAGGTAGACTAAGGACTACGGAGGCCCAGCTGTCTGAATTTACAGTAGTATTAACAAGCACTCACTTACATAACTGCCTCTCCTTCTGTGCTCATCAGCCACTAGAGTAAAGCAGAGCTGGCTCTCTCCTCCTGAGCTATATATAATCCAGACTTGGAACAGGAGAGTATGCTGAAGTTCTGCCACATTAAATATTAAAATTTCCCCTAAAGACTTAGCATTTTTAACAGTGATGCTGCACAAAAATACAGGCTGAGTATCAAGAGACCTAAGTGTAAATACTTCACCCACATTTTCTATCTCAACTATATTCATTATCTCTTGCTCCACTGTGAGAAAAGCAAAAGAAATTGGAAAGAGGGATGCTGAGAAGACAGTTGGCATAAGCACAGCCTTGATGCTAGAACTGTGAGTCTCTACTCCCAAATGGCTATGGATTTCACTGTGGTACTTAACATGGAATGCTTAACTAGTCTCAAGAAGCTAGGTTAGCTGAAGAATGAATGTAGCAAACATAGAACTACGTATTTGTCTTGGGGTTGACAAAAGCTGAGCTCTACCAAATAACATCCCCCCCTTTAAGATACAGTTACCTGAAAACTACTTTTCTGAGCCCTTTTAGGGCATGCGTTTATTAAACAGTGATCCCACACTCCATCTACTCACATTAGTTCTAAATGGTTCTTCAGTTTCTGAAGGCTAAAGTCTGTTGTTCTCATAAATTGTTATACAAACACTGAATATTGAAACTTACATATTTTAGGACTGTTGAGATGGTTTAGTGGGTAAGGGTGCTTGCCACAAAGCCTGATGACCTGAGAGTGATAACCAAAATCCACTTTTGGTAGAAAGAAAAAACCATCTTTGGACAGTAGTATGCTGACCTCCACACTCACTGTGGCACACATGCTCACATTAAAAAAAATCAAAATAAAATATTAAAAATTCAGTTAATCAATCAGTAACTTTCCTAAGTTATATACATTCTTTTTTTTTTTTTTGTCAATTTGATTGGGTCCTTTCCCAAAGCAATTACACAAGGGTGAGATTTCAAGAAATAAAGCCATGCTGGTGTTTTTTTATAATAGTTTAATCAGAAAAAGAATTATAGACAGTCTAAATGTTACTTGTATTAGCACTAATATTAGTATCTAAGTATTAGATGATGAAACAAAGTATAAAGGGCTGGACATTGTGAAGCAAGCATGTAAGCACATCACTGGGGAAGCAGTAGCAGAGGCAAAAGAATCAATGCAAGTTTGAGGCCAGCCTAGACAGCATAGGCAGTTCTAGGACAGTCAGGAGCATCCCTGTCTCAAATAAATAAATAAATAAATAAATAAATAAATAAATAATAAATTTAAAAGAATATGTATGTATATACAAACATATATTAAGGCTTGTTCAACATTGGGCTGCTCAGCTGCATCCAGTTCCATTCAAGAGTGGACATGCCATTACATTTAAAGTCAGATAAAATTGGGTTCCAACTCTGACTCAGCTACTTCCTCATGCAGGTCGCTTGGGTTTGGGAAAGTATTGAAACTCCCCAATCCCAGGTTTCATTGGTATAATATCTAAGTGAAAACAGCATAGACTTCACTACCTTAGAACATGACAGTGCATGCAAGTCACTGACAGGATGTTCAGAGTTCAGGAGAATTCCTGCTTCCTGTCTTCTTCCTCCCTGTACTCCTTCTCCACCAAGGTTATCCCTAAGCAATGTCCTCTTACTTGCTGCGGAGATTACACTACCTTCCCTGTCCTCCCCATAAAGTCCTCTATGTCACAACTGTATCTGCCCTCTCAGGACGCAGATCACTGTCTCTACTGACTGCAGGAACAACTTCAGCTTGACACCATAGTCTTCTTTAGCTTGGTCCAACCTGACATTTCTAGTCTAGTAAGTGGAAACCTACTTTTTCTCACCCAATTCTTCCCAAAGTCAGTCTCCAGCTTCTGGCATTTCTACAGCTCTACTGCCTATAGAAGACAATCTAGGCTATTTTATGCCATGACTGAGATGCACAGTGCACAGTCCCTAGCCAGGTCCAGTTTCAACCCCTTCCCTATTTGCTTCATCAGATCCAAGTGTAATTCTACCAGTATCCCAAGCTCCAGATTATGTCATTGCTCTCAAACTTTAAATCCACTCCTATTTGCCCAGAAACTTTTTTTTTTTTAAAGAAAGACAACTTCTTGAGGATATTATAGGGGCAGCAAGCTTGGCAGTAACCAGAGCAGCTCCAGAACCTTCCCATTGGCCATCTGGAAAACTCCTAAACAGTCTCCAAACCTTACTCAAATGTCCTCATTTCTATCATCCACTATGTGAGATACTATGATTTATGTGTTTTCTGTTACCACACCTGCCTCACAATCCTGTAAGTATGTTTTCTTCTAATTCATTGGTTGCCATCAATGTCTTCTTTCAAGGATGGGCCAGTACTCAGCCTTGTAAGATGCAGTCAGTTAGGGAATGTCAGTATGCTGAGCAGAAGCTGCTCCCATCCTGACAGGCAGATCAGGTGAAATGTAGGAGAACATGCCATACACAGTCTGAGGGGACCGTGGAACAGCAAAAGAGAGTTCCACAACACTCCTGTTTCAATAGTTAAAATGTTCATGTCCACCAGAGCCTAAAGCCAGTGGAGCTCAAAAGCACATTTCTTTCCCTCCAAACCCCATTTTCTCATTCTCTTGTGAGTCCCTTCTTTGCTCTATGAAATGAACATAGACAATCATCTTTGCAGGTCCTGCCGATGCCAGTTTATGGCTGTGTTTTTCTGCTCACTGAACTGGCTCATTCCTTCAAGAGAACAAACTGTTCTGCACTAAAGCAGGAATTGGCTGGGTTCTAACAAAAAGATCCCCCCCCTAGTGTTTTTGCAAAAGACCCAAGTCAATTTATAGCCAAGTAACAAAAGGTCAGAAAGGTTAGTTAAGCAATGGGCGTAATTCCTGTGTGTCACAGCCAATAAAGGAAATGGGTGGGAATAAATAGTATGCAATTTTAACCTGAAATCGTTTGTGCAAAACTATTATTGTAAACTACATAAAACGATCCCTAATTTCCAATGCTAGAAACTTCTAATTTTTCAAAGGCACATTTACCGTGAAAGAACTGAGATGACCTCAAATCCCTCATCTGCAAGAAGAGAATGTAGAAAGCACGTTTACAAAAAAAATTGTCTTTCAATGCATAAATTTAAATATATAAAATCAAATATCTTACAGTTACTGATGGATATAGCTTGCATGGTTGAATTTAAAATAAAATTCCTGTTAACAAGGAGATGACATTGATCATAAAACTAATAGTTTACCTGTCTTAACTTTTAACTTTCATAGAGGTATAAAAATTTACTGAATTTATTCATCAAACATACAAACAAGGAAGGGCTGCCTTTAAAACAGACATGAGATACACAAATAGCCAAGCAAGGGGGAACCAGATGAGAAAGTCTCCCACGGCCCTCTGGAGTAAGAAATATTCTCAGATCCTGAGGCTACTAGAAAGCCTCCCTCCATAAGTTCCTCACCCACTTTATGAAGTTTAAATTGTAACCATTTATAATAATCCTAAGATTCATGACCAATCAAAAGATGAATGACAAAACAAAACAGTGTCATGAGCCAGACAACATGGCTAAGTCCATTAACGCTCTTCTTACCTACTTCTCTTAAAGAACAATGGGAGCAACACAAGAGTGAATTGAAGGAAGTTGGAAAGACAGAGGAAGGAAGATGAATGGTTAAAAACCAGGAACAACACACAGCTGTGCATGTTAGGATATCCATCATGCAACAGAAAAAAGTGGCAGGCTCAAAGTTTCCCAACACCCAATCAAGCAACAGGAGGGAGCCTAAGACTAAATAGGAGCTCTACTGACAATACCAGGCCAACTGCCAACACCCACTAGCAGGATACCTCAGGACGAGCTGACAATAAATCAGTCTAGAAATATCTCCACCTTCTCTACAAGGTCCCCAAGAAGTACCCTTCATTCCAGTGGGACAGACACAGTCACTATACAGCACACAGCATACAGCACACATACAGTCACCAGGCAGCATGGCCTAGGGAAACTTAAGATTCTTTCAATAAGGCCCATTGGGATCCCCCACCAGCACCACAGAACTACACAAACCAAAGAGTTTGCAATCCATTGGGGCTGCTAAACCTAAACAGGGTGATTCAACATCAGACTGAAATAGGACTCAGATTCTCCCAATGTTACAGAAAAACTGTTCAAAACAGTGAAAAATCACTGGTCATAACCAGAACCAGGAAAATCACAACCTGAATGAGAAAATACAGTCAAAAGATGCCAAAGCGGCCAACAGGAAAACATTTCAGCAGGCAACTACAAGGACCCTCCTCTTTGTGACAAGAACTCCCACAAGTTATTTCCTGGCCTCCATTTGTGTGTCATGGCATGTATAGCTCTCCCTGTAAATAAACACAGGATTGAGAAACCTATAAACAAACACTGACTTCTGCTTCATGACATGCACAGAAATACTGAGGGGAGGGATGAATCAAAAACAAAATGGTTAAATGGTAGAGGAAAAAGTGGGTAAGAAGTACAGGAAAAGAAATATTAACAAGTGAAACACAGCAGTAAGTGCATGGGTTTTCACTACTATATTCTTGAAACTTGAAACTTGGAAAGCGTCAATAGTAAGATTTTAGAAAAGATCATACTGAAAAAATGGAAGGCACTCAATATGCCTTACATTACCTCTTATACCCTTTCCTATAATTTTCATGCATTTCCTCATTCATATATTAAATCTTACTAGGCCATACCATAATGTTGCCTAGCACAAGTTGCTCAACTTTAACTCATCTGAATTTTAGCTTCCTCACCTATAGAATGTCTATATGTGTGCCTTCTGGGCTTTGTGTGAGAATGGGGTGAGGTAATATATAACACAATCCAGTGCCTGCCACATAAGCACTATTCCATAAACACTAGCTTTTGGTGTGTCAATGTGTCACACAGTTGAGAGCATGGGCACATATTCCAAGAAGTTCTTAAAAGACGTTTATCTACACTTCCTACCTAGCTTCTAACTTCAACCCACCTGTGGCTTTGGGTACAATCTTTCCTCATCTGTGAAGCAAAAATATGTGCTACTCTCACAGCATCTTTATTACAAACAATAATAAAGTGTTTGGGTGATGAATAGAATGTTAAGCATGGTTGTTACATTCTGGGTACCAAAGGACAGAAAGCTGAAGGCACACATCTTGGTCACCTCATGAAAGGAAAAGGTCATGTAAGTAGTCATGATCATCACCTGTCAATGACTGTGTTTGCTCCAGGAGAGGCATTAAACTGAGTTTGAAAGACCTAAGGGAGAGAGAGGCTGATGAAGTAAAGACGGTCAGAGTCAGGAATGGTGACATACTTCAAAGGTGAAGGGCATGCAGGGAGTTTAAGGTCAATGATGGCCACATGAAACTATGCTTGAAAATCTCAGAGATGAAGTGTGTGTGAAAGTGCTAAAGAGCACTTCATAGGAAGGATGGTGACTAGAGAACCAGGACTTTCAAGACGGCATGACACTGGCTGTTAGAGCAGAGCAGGCTACAAGATCCACTGCTGAGATGAGGAGTGGGTCAAAGCTCAGCTGATGAACATAGACTTTGCCCTGAAAAACTAACTAAAAAGAACTACCATTCACTCAAACACTCCACTGAACTTCAAACTAACTATGCCAAGCAGAAATGGATTCTTGATTTTTCTTCCTGCTTCAGCTTCTGAAGTGCTAAGGGCTGAGATTACAAGGTGGGCCTTCTTGCCTGGCTCTGACCTGTATCCTTGATGGAGAAAAACAATTTGTAGCATCCATGTTTTCTAATTCAAGGTATGAAGACATATCTCTACTATACAAAAAAGTTCAAAGCCTCTGACAGGGCCAGGAAGAGGCTATTAAGTGTTGTAGAATCAGGTTGGTAGTACTACTCTAGTTGGTTCACTGCTTTGAGTGAGGTTACAGCTTGGAATCTGACCCAGGAGATTAAACTCAGGAAGACAGAAATGTCCACACAGCAAGAAAGAGAAGTTGGTTCACTCTGGATGATGCCAGCCAGCCACCCTGTCTCTTAGAGTTTGCTGGGCTTTAGTAAACACATTTTGGATTGTCATATGCACAGAGAAAACCCACTAATATCTTCAATATCACAGTCTGAGGGGAGCAGTCAGGACACTGGCTGGTTTTATAATCAAGGCAACCAAATGGTGCTTCATAATTATGTAATTCAGACTATACATAAAAGTATCTTTCCAACACTGCTGGAAGTTAAAACAATAGTTAATTTTAGTATTTATTTTTTTTAAAAAAAAAAATTATAGCCATCAGAGTGGCTTAGCAAAGGCACTTCTTTTTTAAAAAGTTATTTAGCTTTATTTATGTGCATTGGGATGAAGGTGTTAGATCTCTGGAACAGGAGTTATAGACAGCTGTGAGCTGCCATGTGGTGCTGGGAATTGAACAGGGGACCTCTGGGAGAGTAGCCAGTGCTTTTAACCCCTGAGCCATCTCTCCAGCCCTGTGAAGGCACTTCTAAGTAAAGCAGATGATCAAACTGATGCAAGTTAGGAGGAACATTTTCATTGCCTCTGAGCTCCATGAGGACAGGACACAAGCTTGTTTGCTGCTATATTAACACAGTGCTTACAAAACACAAATACAACCAAGTATGTCTAATTTAGCTTTGTTAAGTTCATAAATCTAATTTTTCTTTTAGTTCAGTAAGAGATTAGTCAACCCGCAACTAGGTAGGGAAGAACTGGCTATACACCAAACAAACTTGATGAAGACAAAGTAGACCCCTCACTACGAGAGATATGATTTCTTAGAGTCGCATTTTTATGTCACTCATCCAGAGACTCTGGAAAACAGAATTTCTAGCTAGACTGCTGCCTCAGAAACAAATTGAAAGCTCCTTAAGATCTTCAACCTGCATACCTAGCACACAGAAGCCAGAATGCCTGCCCTGGGCCTGCCTTATCTCTTCTGATGGATAAACCAGATGTTCTGACAGATCCCTTTCTTCTAAATCCAAGACTTCATGAAGATTCCTAGTCTGTTCTCTCTGTAGGCCATGATATAAATGTTTTATGAACCCCTGGCCTTTCAGATTTTTCTATATATAGTGATTTAGTTTGGCTATTTTCCAGTGGCAAAGGAGGGACTTTATATGCTTCTGAAAGACAGTGTCTTGTTGTTTCTGCCTGGGTGTGCTTCAGTTTTCAAGTCATCTTGATTTCTAACAACAAACACAATATGCAGAGAATTCTATGAAAATGAAAGAGATCTTGGAACTCATGATTCTGTGTAAGTGTGGTTTAGAAAGTTTCCCCAATTAAGTGCATTATCTTACAATGACTAAGTTCATGATCACTTTGCTCTATAAAATGTTCAGAGATGTCACCCATCAGTGTGACTTTTCATTACTAGACCCTTTAAAAGGGTCTAGAAAATTAGATGTAGTAGAAAATGAGCTAAAGGCAAGACTGTGCAAAGTTACTGGTACTAACTACTCGGTCACTGACAAGGATTCAATCCTAAACTTTCTTTCATATTCTTAAGCCAGTTTCTACCAAGGAACAAACAGTTCTGACCTCATAATAAATTTTCAGTTAAACAATAAAGAAGACAGAGAAAGATACAGAAATTTTATAAGAAATCTTATGTAGGTTTATCTTAAATTTTTGATCAAATCTAGGCTTTTTGAAAAGTTACAGCAATAGTTCCATTTCCATACATCCCTGACATAGCTTCCTCAATGTTAGCATCATATATATATATATATATACATATATATATTTAACATAACCCAAACAATAATATGGACGTAATACTAAATTAAAACCATATTCAAAAGATGCCAGTTTTTCCTGCCAATATCTTTTCTATGTTCCAGAATCTCAAGATATTTATTTCTCTTTAGTCTCCTGAAGTATCTGACAACTCTGTTTATTTCCTTGTCATTCATATTCTTGACACTTAAAAAAAACCTTACTCATCAGTTAATTTGTTGGCTTCTATTTCCTTGATTTGGGTGCAGCTGCTTATTTTCTTACCATTATACTGTTAGAATTACACATTTTGAAAACAATCTACAATGATGATATTGAATTTGTCTTAGTGTATATCACGGGATAGATTATTTGATATATTATTGGTAATGCTGTCTTGATCACTTGGTCAAGCTAATTTCTCCTCTACACATTCACTATCTTTCATTATAGTACACATGTTAAGGTAGCTTATTTGATACTATAAAAACAATCAATGCTAAAGGTCTTTACTGGAATACTTCCCCTTTGACAAACTTTCTTGCTCTCCTTAAAACTAAGTTATAAGCTGGAAAGATGGCTTGGCAAGTAAAAGTATAAAAGCACTCTCAAAGCGTACCTGAAAATTTGAGTTTGATTCCTAAAATCTGCAAACAAGGAGAGGAAGGAGAGAACTAACTCCACATTCACACTAAGTCATATATGAACATTTGTACACATGCACACACTCACTAGATGTTTTTTGAGACAGGGTGTCTCTATGTTGCCTTGGCTGTCCTGGAACTCACAGAGATCTGAGACATGTGCCAGATTTTATATATGTGTGTGTGTATCATATTTTACTTACATATAAGTATTTATTTATTTACTTAGGAAGGGGAATACCATATGCCAAGGTTCACATGTAGAAGTCAGAGGACACATTGTGGGAGTTGTTGTATTGTAAGAAAAAGAAGATTGTGATACTCTCATAACCCTCTTTCAGAGACAGGTACAATAAACAATTACATATTCCATTTTTACCTTTTTCTTTTAGTCACACTAGAATCAGAGACTACGAGCTTCAATCCAAGTTCTACCATAGACATCAAGCAAATTATTTAACTTTAGCATCTCACAGTCTTTTCCTTTTTTGGCTGTGGTGGTGAGGTAGCGACTATTTGTGAATCTGATCTAGGAAAATGCAGTATACATATACACTTACATATATACATCTAAACATACATACATAAACACACACATATACATATATACACATATACATACACATATATATTGCATACAACTATAGAGGCTCACAAACTTAAGAACTCTTGTATTATCATCTTTAATCCACAATTCCATATTTAGAAATATATCCTATATAATACTGTATATACAAACATGTAAGAAAAATTTTATATGGTGTTAGCAAAAAGTAAAAATCAGGCCAGGGAGTAGTAGCACATGCCTTAAACTCAAGCACTTGGGAGGCAGAGGCAGATGGATCTCTGTGAGTTTGAGGCTACCCTGTTCTACAATGAGTTCCAAGATAGCCCAAGCTACACTGAGAAACCTTGTCTCAAAAAACCAAAAGTAAATAGACAGACAGACAGACAGACAGATAGATAGATAAAATTTTAAAAAATAAAAAATAAAAATCAAACAAGTTAAACATCCAACAAGGGAACTAACTAGATAAATTATGATCACACTACACTATGGAATGCTCTATAAAGAATGATACAAAAACATGCGCATGGACACAGAAAGATGTCCATAATATACTATAATATGAAAATTAGAGTTCCAAAACTATGTGATTGCAGTTTTGAGCAGATAAAAGTAAAGGTGAGACAGACATAGTAAAAAGGAGAGAGATAATAAATGAGAAAATTATTTATATCAAGATAATAGAAAAATTCTAGAGAGCTTCATAATAAACCCAATATTAATGAAAAATTATCAGATTCATTTTGCTGTCTAGTTACTCTGTAACTATCCTATTTCAACTTTTTAGAAAAGCATGTTAGTTAGTTTTAAAAAATGTCAAAAAAGAACTCTGTCAGAGATAACAACTTTGAATCAATACAGACTTAAGGTTTTCTCATTGGCAAAAACTAAATGATAAAAGAACAACCAAATGATTAGGAATTGGTTCAAATGGGAATCATAGCTTAAGATAAACATGGTACAAAACCAAAAAGTTAAATGAGAAAACCAAATGAGTCTTTTCAATGGATACAAGTAGATCATTTGCTAATAGGTTTTCTTAGTGAGAATACTAAGACAGAAGGAAGGCAACAAAGGGGGACAGAAGCACACATGTAAGATAGGGGACATAATTCACTTCTGAGACAAACCCAAAAGTGGGTTGTAGACCACTATGACTGTGGGGGTCTGAGTGAGAATGGCTCCTGTGGCTTCATATACTTGAATAATTGGTCCTCAGTTGGTGGAACTGTTTGGGAGGGATTAGGACATGTGGCCTTGTTAAAGAAGTGTCACTGGATGTGGACATCAAGGTATCAAAAAGACATTCCCAGTATGCTCCCTGCCTTCTGCTTGTGGGTTTGAGTTGTGAGCTCTCAGCTGTTGCTGCTAACATATCTTGGCTCCACTATCATGGACTCTAATCCTCTGAAACTATAAGCCCAAACAAACCCATTTTATGAGCAGCCTTGGTCATTGTGTTTTATAAAAGCAATAGAAAAGTAACTATGACAACGACCACCTTGAATATTTTAAAAATTCTAGATAATGAAATAAGAAGACTAAAAATAGAGTCAACATACAAACTGTGTGCACAGTTAAAAATGGCATTAATACATTTTCTGTCATTGTGAAAAATAGTTGACACAAGGTTTTAGTTCATTTATTTTGACTTGGAGTTTGAGAATATACATCCATCATACATACACTGTAATGTATCACTTGCCATATTAGACATCATTCATTCTAAACATTTTACACAGGGTGCCTCTTTTAATCCTTTATTGCAGCCTGTGGTAATCAGTACTATTATTGTCTCTAAGTTAAAAGATAAGCAAACTGAGACACTTAGGAAATAATAACTTGTCTTTTGGTCATAGTCAAGATTTCAACTGAGGCAGCTTGGCTCTAGAGCCTAGCTCTTAGCACTACTGCTTCCTGTTGTTAAGAAAGCTGTTTTCTAGAGGAGAATCACAACCTATGAATTAAAGTTCTAGAGAAAGCAGAATTGAACAAGACTGAAATGGCAGAAAGAAATTACTTCAAGAGTAGAAAGAGCTAAAAGAAGAAACCAGAAGTCCCTTGTATCTCATATATAATTAGCAATAAAAAAGTGACCACATAATGTATATAGCCTTTAAACATCTGAAAATATAATATAGAAAGGAAACAAGCACAACAAAAGACTTTCAAGTAAACAAATTAAACAAGTAAATGGTACAAAAGGGATCAGGCCCTTATTTTTATAACATCTAAAGTCTAAAGACAAGACAATCTAAACAAATTAAAACATCTTTGTCATGTGAACAGAATACAGCTGTCATATGTGAACAATCAAACATGAAGTCACAGCCACTCCCCACAACCAGATCAAGTACCCTTGTTACTTCTCTGCCATTAAGCTGTTCCTAGGGCCTCACTGAATCCAGGACAGGCTGGTTTGGGAGCTGTGGGGGAACTGAGCATGAAGGCATAGCTTTTAGTTTTCAGAGAAACCCAGTGGCTTAGCATGTCCTAATCCTATTGTTTCTGAGTATGTCTCCCTCTAACCACTGCCCTTGTAGGCACACATCTCTTCTACACCATTTCTTCACTTCTAGCATAAAAGCATGGATTTGGCATTATGTCCTAGCTTGCAACCCCACTAGCTTGCCTAGCTTGCCTTGAAGCTTTAGTTTCCTGGCTCACAAAGCAGAGTAATAATTTCCATGCACAGGGCTCTTGAGATGATCAAGAAAGCCATCTGAAAAATCTTAGCCACTACATGCTGGACATTAAAGTGTTCATTATGTTTTGATTTCCTGCACAGGGAGTTTGGCCTTTCTTTTCTAAGAGCTTATTTTATTTTCTGCCTGCATGTTCTACTTGAACGGGTTCATGCCTACTATTAGGACATTGCATTCTTCTTGAAGCATTATCTCCACATCCTGCTGGCCCATTTTAGCTTCTAGGTGTTTCCCTAGACATCAGCAAGCTTGAAAATAAATTCTCTTCTGCCTATCTTCAGATTTTTTAGACATCATACACTCAGTCCCAGTTGATCATCATTGCTTTCTATAAAACTAACAAACAAAAAGCCTTTGGTGACATCCTTAATTCCTTACACAGATACCAGTGTTTGTAGATTCTACCTCAAACTATCTTCTCCATCCCCACTGTAGGCTCCTTACACCAAAAGCCCTCACCTCTCATCTAGAGGCAACCACAGTTGCTTAGTTGAATTTTCCTTCTTGCAGTTAGCTTCACAGAGTTGCCTTTCTAAGAGCAAACTCAAGCATGGTTTCCTTCCTGTAAGACTTCTGATGTGCAGCCTATAGGATACAGACTTAAGCCTTCTGGGCAGGCACTCAAGTGCTTCACAACTGGTCTCAAGCCTCCTCCATGTCCAACTTTATCCCAGCCACTCTTCCAAAGACAAGGTGATACCCAGGTGTGCTTTCCCATTTTCTCTGTCTCACAATACCACAAACACCCCACTGCCAAAAACTCTATACTTTCCCATCACACAGAAACTAAACAACAACAACAACAAAAATATAGCTAGCTCTCCCAGAACTTGACCATTGTCCCAATTTTCTAAGGGTCTCCTAAAGATGCCATCATCTCCAGACAACAGGAAGAAGTCTAGAGAACATAATGCCCACATTCCCAAGAGATGGGGTAGATGGTTTTGAGTTGTTCAATGGATAATAAATGTTTATTATCGTTTAAGGGGGTAGTTGCAAGTTGTTCCTGGTCATGTTTAGGGAGAAAGCTGAGCAAAGAATATTAAATTCAGGGGTATCTTTTTGAAGAGAAAAAGGGGGATCTAGTATAGAAATTATAGAAAAAAGGTAGATTATTAATCTGCTTTTAAACTAAAAAACTAAAAAAGCTATTACTAGTCTCAAATGTTTACATTGGTATGGATTTTTGTATATTGTTACAAATTTAAGGTTATTTTTGTTTTAATACACTATATATATGTTTCTACTCTTGTTTAAGGTATTGTACGTAGGCAACTGATTTTAAAATTTAATGTAAAGTACTAGTCCTTAAAGGTTATTATTAAAAACTGTTTATGATACTTAAAAATGTAGGTTGGTAATTAATCATCTATAACTTTAAATTTGTGCCATGTTAGGTATCTTTTCAAGGTTAAACAGAGTTATATTTTAGACAGACAAATGGTCTCCAAACACTGAGAACTATAAAATTTGGCATTTAAGATGTTTTAATAATGTAAGGTTTTTTTTTTTTTTTTTTTAATGAAAGTCAGACATGTCTGCTTTTGCTAGCACCAATTTGATGATGGGCATCAAAGAACCTCCATGTGGAGTTTGTTTTTATCTTTGCAAAGTTAGTCACTAGGCAAGTAACTGCCCTTTCCCAAACTGCTGACAGTATGCCATCCTAATTGAACAAGCAGGACACAAAGGAAGGTGACCGCCAAACTTTGCCAAGACAAGGTAGGATAGTTCTTCAAAATTCCTGCTTCGCAAAAGTCTGTCAGATATTCTTCCCCAATGTTGCTGAGGAGCCTTGGGTGAGTGTCCAGGCAGCCATATGTCTTTGTCGTTTCTATAGTTCTGGAAATTGTTTGCTCTATATATCCTATTTACTCAGGTAATAAATCTTTCTCAAGTCTTTGATGGGGTTGAAGACTAGAGAGTTATAGTTACAGTTTTCCTTGTCATGAAATTCAGAAAACTCATAAAAGAAGTATAAAGTGGGGCTGGAGAGATGGCTCAGCGGTTAAGAGCACCATCTGCTCTTCCAGAGGACCCGGGTTCGATTCCCAGCACCCACATGGCAGCTAACAACTGTCTGTAGTTCCAGTTCCAGGCAAACACCAAGGCAAATAAATAAATAAATAAATAAATAAATAAATAAATAAAGGTTTTTTTTTTTTAAAAAAAAAAAGAAGTATAAAGTGTATAAGGCTGAGAGACATAAATGATTAAATTGTTTATTTAAAAAATGTTTTAAGGTCTAAAAGATAGTTCTGGTTGGTAATACACATTAGGATAGAAAGTGAGTAAGATAAAAAAACTTTGGACTCACCAAAGGTAGAATAGAAAATGGAGTATTTTCTCTGAATTTGCCAAATGCAAATGTACTGAATGTTGGGAATATAATTCTTACCTGATAATTGTTCTTACTGTATATAGTTTTACTGTGTTAAAATCTTTCCTTTTTATTTAGAGAAAAAAAAGAAGGAAATGTTGTAGGATATTTGTATACTGTGTAAAGATGTATTGGTGTAACTGGAGTAATAAAAAGCTGATAGGGCAATAGCTAGGCAGTAGCTAGACAGAGTGAGAACTTTGGGAAGAAGAAGGGCAGAATTGCCAGCCAGACAAGGAGGGGGCTGGATGGGTATGACAGAGATGAGGTAACAAGCTTTGTAGAAAAATGTAGATTTTAAAATATGGGTTTATTTAAGTTATAAGAAATAGAAACAAACCAAAGCTAAACAAAGGTCAAGCTTTTATAATTAAAAATAAGGTGCATGTTGCTATTTGTGAGCTAGAGGCCCAACTAAATTTCTGACTACAAACTAAGACACAACAAAGAATTTCAAGGAACTTGAAAGTAATTACATTTTTAGTTTTGTTTTTTTAGGCAGACTATTGTTTATGTAGCCCAGGCTATTCTCAAATTGGAAGTAATTCTCCTGTCTCTCAAAGTGCTAGTTATTACAGATATGTGTCATCATGCCAAGTTCTAAAAAACAACACCACTGCTTTGACAAGAGTCACTATGAGAGCTATAGAAACTGTTGCCACAGGGAGAAACTCACTAAGGAACTCCTTACTTTACTACATAATTTTCTACTTAAAAAATATTTCTCTGCAAATTACAACAACTTTGAGATACCACCTTACTCCTGTCAGATTGGCTAAGATAAAAGACACAGATGACAGCCTATGTTGGAGAGGATGCAGAGCAAGGGGAACACTCCTCCATTGTTGGTGGGAGTGTAAGCTTGTTCAGCCACTCTGGAATGCAGTATGGTGGTTTCTCAGAAAACTGGGAATTCATTTCCCCAAGGGATCCAGCAATACCACTACTGGGCGTATACCCTAAAGATGCACATTTGCACTCCAAAGGCATTAGCTCAACTTTGTTCATAGCAGCATTATTCGTAATAACAAGAACCTGGAAACAACCTAGATGCCCCTCAACTGAAGAATGGATTGACAAACTGTGGTACATCTACACAATGGAGTACTACTCAGCAGTAAGAAAAAATGATATCCTAAAATTTGCAAGCAAATGGATGGATTTGGAAAATATCCTCCTGAGTGAGGTATCACAAACCCAGAAACATGAGCAGGGGATGTACTCACTCATTAGTGGACTCTAAACAAAAAAGCAAAAAGCAAAGCATGTCCAAGCTGAAAACCACAGACACTGAACAGCTTGGGATCTGAAACACCTTGGACTGCACCTTGGATCCCATTCCCTCCAGGGGAACACCTGATTCAGTCTTGATGTTGGGGTGAGGAAAGCGGATTTGCCAGGAGTGGATGATAAACTAAGCCACACTGGGACCTTGGGACCTCCTGCCCTTGCTGGGGAGGGGATAAAAAGATGGGGAGAAGAGAGAGTGACTGGAAGGGGCGGGAGAGGGAAGGGAGATTGAACACGGATATACACAGATAAAAAATATGACTTTATTCATAATAAATAAATTTTAAAAAGCAGTAAGCATAGGAAACAGTGGCATTTATCCCTACCTCTTGCCTGGGGACACAAGCTGAGCAGCTACATCACAGACCTGCAGCCATGCCTCCACTGTCAACTGTGCCTTCAAGCAGTCTGATAAAAATAAATCCTTTCTTCTCTCAATTTCTTAGCCAGGTATTTTGTCAATACAACACAGTGAGTAACTAATACATGGACCAAAAAAACTTAAAAAAGAAAGAAAACTATGATTCTGTTTTCTTATTTCTTTTTGCTAATCAATAATATTTTATAATTTTAAACTGTATTGGATTCAGGAGATAAAACACAGACAGAAAGTTGGGAAAGGGCAAGGTGGGAAATTTGGAGGAATTGGAGAGGGGGAATGTGGGTTAAAATGGTCAAACTATATTGAAAACTTCTTTGACATTTTTCAATGAATAAAAATTGTGTAATTTAAAGAGGAAAAAAATTTCTCGGGGCTGGAGAGATGGCTCAGAGGTTGAGAGCACTGACTGTTCTTCCAGAGGTCGAGTTCAATTCCCAGCAACCAAATGGAGGCTCACAACCATCTGCAATGAGATCTGGTGCTCTCTTCTGTATACTGTATACATAAGAAATAAATCTTTAAAAAAAATATTTCTTCTTTAATATTTTTTAGGTTTTATTTCAAAGCCGGATATCGTGGCATATCTGTGACACTAATATCCCTTAGGAAGCAAAGGCAGAATTTTATATTCAACAGCATCATGAGCTTTATAGCAAAACACTGACTCAAAAGAAAAAAAAAACAAAAAGTTTAATATTTCTTTCTTTTTTGTTGACTGTTGTTTTTTCAAGATAGGGTTTCTCTATGTAACTCTGGCTATTCTGAAACTCACTCTGCAGACCAGGCTGGTCTTAAACTTAGAGATTCTCTGCCTCCTGAGTGCTGAGATTAAAGGTGCAAACCACCATCCAAGAAAAGTTTAATATTTCAACTAGTAATATCTGTGAATAAACTAAAAGTGATACTATTAGTAAATGCAATTGGAAAAGTAAAATAAAAGAATAAACTTGAGAAAGTAGCACTCAAAAACAAAATTTTAAAAAGAGATACTTTCCATGCATTGTTAAATGTGGGTTAAAACCAAATAGCTCTGTCCTGCTGCCATGCTCCTGTCCCCAATTCCTGAAGACTTCCACTGCCCAGGTGAAAGCCATACAAGCCACAAGAACTGGTACAGGCCATGACAGTCTGAAGAATGGGCGCAAGCCAAGAAAGCCTAAAAAACAGTTGAACTCAGACAGGACTCCCTGCTAGACCACCATATCCCACTCCACAAGTAAGACAGAGACCACCTTCCAACCATCAACTTGGACAGCAACTCCTTACTGGATCCAAGGTCATGTTGGCTCCTAAAAATCTAGGCCACAAAGACTAGAAGGCCAAAGAGGAAACAGAAACCAAGGAACAAAATGCCCATTAAACAAAGGGAAACTCAGAAATCAGCACCTACAGTCATAATCATCCCAAGTTCAGATGCCTAAATGCCAGTATAAGTACGCAATCAACAACAATAAGGTCAATATGGCACCACCATAGCAGAGCTATCCCACTACATCAGGACTTGAATATTCCAATGCAACTGAAGCACAAGAAAACAACCTTAAAACCAATTTTATGAAGATAATAGAGGTCCTTAAAGAGGAAATGAAAAAAATTCCCTTAAAAAAATTGAGAAAAAGACAATAAAAAATTGGAGGAAATCAATAAATCCCTTAAAAATGACAAAAAAAAGTCAAGAAAAAAAAACAGGTGAAGGAAACAGTTTAAGGCCTGAAAATGAAAATAGAATAATTAAAACACAAACTGAGGGAATTCTGGAAATGGAAAATCTAGGTAAAGGAACAGAACCTACAGATGCAAGCATCACCAACAGAATATAAGAGATGGAAGAAATAATCCCAGGTGGTGAAGATACAATAGAAGAAATATACTCAATGATCAAAAAAATGTTAAATCTAAAAGTTCCTAACACAAAATATCCAGGAAATCTGGGATACTATGAAAAGTCTAAACCTAAGAATAATAGAAATAGAAGAATTCAGCTCAAAAACCCCAGAAAATACATTTAACAAAATCATACAAGAAAAATTTCCCAACCTAAAGAAGGATATGCCTATAAAGGTACAAAAAGCTTACCAAATAGATTAAACCAGAAAAGTCCCCACGTCGCATAATAATCAAAACACTAAACAGAACAAAAAAATACTAAACGGTGCAAGACAAAAAGCCAAGTAACATATAAAGGCAGACTTACTAGAACCCTAAAAGCTAGAAAGGCCTGACAGATGTCCTGATGATTCTAAGAGTCTATGGATGCCAGCCCAGACTACTATACCCAGCAAAACTTTCAATTACAATAGTTGGAAAAAATGAGATATTTCATGATAAAGTTAAATTTAAACAGTATTTATCCACAAATCCAACCCTTCAGAAGGTACTAGAAGGAAAACTCCAATCCAAGGAGGTTAACTACACCCATAAAAACATAAAAAGATATATACTTTCTTCTCAGTACCTCATGGAATATTTTCCAAAACTGACCACATACTAGATTACAAAGCAAGTCTCAATAAATAAAAGAAAATTAAAATAACCTCCTGTATCCTATCATAATACATGGGTTAAAGTTGGATTTCAACAACGGAAACAATATAAAGTTTATAAACTCATGGAAACTAAAAAACTCCCTAGTGAACAACTACTGGGTCAAGGCAGAAATAAAGAAAACAAAGACTTCCTACATTTCAATGAAAATGAATACACAACATACCCAAACTTATGGGACACAATGAACATAGTGCTAAAAGGAAAGTTCACAGCACTATGTTCCTTCATAAAGAAATTGGTAAGGTCTCACACTAACTACTTAACAGCACTCCTGAGAGCTCTAGAACAAAAAGAATCAAACACACATGGTGAGTAGATGGCAGAAATCATGAAACTGAGGTCTGAAATCAATAAAAAAAGAAAGACAAAGAATACAAAGAATCAAAGAAACCAAAGAGTTGGTTCTTTGAGAAAAAAATCAGTAAGTTAGACAAACCTTTATCCAAACTAACCAAAAGTCAGACAGAGAATATCCAAATTAAAAAAATCAGAAAAGAAAAGGGGGGGACATAACAACAGATAACTGAGGAAACCCAGAGAATTCTTATGTTGTATTTCAAAAACGTATACTCCAAAAACCTGGAAAATCTAAAAGAAATGGACAATTTTCTTGATAGATACCAGTTACCAAAGTTAAATCAGGATCAAGTAAACAACTTAAATAAACCTATAATCTTTAGAGGTTATAATTAAGAAACAAATATATCAGAGGTTGGAGATATGGATGGTTCAACAGTTGGGAGCAAGGGCTGCTCTTTCTGAGGACCCAGGTTCAATTCCCAGCACCTACATGGCAACTCACAACTGTCTGTAATTCCAGTTCCAAGGAACCCAATACCCATGACAAAACACCAATGTACATAAAAATTAAAATAAAAAGAAATATAGTAATAGAAATAAAATAAAATATAAAATATTTTAAAACATAAAAGATAAAATCTCTTAAAATATAAAATAAAATTAGGAGTATAATAGAAAATAGGAGCAGTCATTAAAAGTCTCCCTACCAAAACAGCTCAGGGCCAGATGGTTTTAACACAGAAATCTGCCAGATTTTCTTTCTTTAACTTTTTTTATTGTTATGAATAAAGAAGTCACATTTTCTATCGTGTATATGCTTATTAAAGGTCCTTCAACCTCTCACCACATCAGGTCATTCTCTCTTCTCCACATCTCCCCATCCCCTCCATGGGCAGGCGGTCCTAAGGTCCTATGGTCCCAATATTGCTTAGTTCAGCGTCCAATCCTGGAAATCCAGTTTTCTCCCATCAACATCAAACTGAGTCAGGTGTTTCTCTAGGGGGAGTGGGATACAAGGAGTCAGTCTAAGGTGTTTCAGATCCCAAGCTGTGATTTGCAGCTTGGGCATGCACTGCTTTTTTGTTGTTGTTGTTTGTTTGTTTAGAGTTCACTAATGATTGAGTACATCCCCTGCTTATCTTTCTGGGTTTGTGATACCTTGCTCAAGAAGATTTCTCCAAATCCATCCATTTGCTTACAAATTTTAGGATATCATTTTTTCTTACCGCTGAGTAGTACTCCATTGTGTAGATGTACCACAGTTTGTTAATCCATTCTTCAGTTCAGGGGCATCTAGGCTGTTTCCAGGTTCTTGCTATTATGAATAATGCTGCTATGAACATAGTTGAGCTAATGCCTTTGGAGTGCAAATGTGCATCTTTAGGGTATACATCCAGAAGTGGTATTGCTGGGTCCTTGGGGAGATTGATTCTGAGTTTTCTGAGAAACCGCCATACTGCACTCCAAAGTGGCTGAACAAGCTTACACTCCCACCAACAATGGAGGAGTGTTCTCCTTGCTCTGCATCCTCTCCAGCATAGGTTGTCCTCTGTGTCTTTAACCTTAGCCAATCTAACAGGTGTCAGGTAGTATCTCAAAGTTGTTTTGATTTGCATTTTTCTGATGGCTGAAGATGATGCACACTTTTTCAGGTGCCTTGCAGCCATTTGTAATGCTTCTGTTGAGAATTCCCTTTTTAGATCTGAACCCCCATTTTTTGATGGAGTTATTCAAGGTTTGGGGCTCTAGATTCTTGAGTTCTTTAGATATCTTAGAGATCAGTCCTCTATCACTTGTAGGGTTGGTGAAAATCTTTTCCCATTCTGTAGGCTGTCGTTTTGTCCTATTGACAGTGTCCTTGGCTTTACAGAAGCTTCTTAGCTTCAGGAGATCCCACTTATTGATTGTTGGTCTTAGTGCCTGTGCCACTGTTATATTTATGAAGTGGCCGCCTGTGCCAATTCATAGAAGTGTATTTCCCACTTTCTTTTCTATCAAGTTTACAGTGGATGGGTTTAGGTTGAGGTCTTTGATCCACTTGGATTTGAGTTTTGTGCAGGGTGACGGGCTTGGATCTATTTGCATTTTTCTACACTCTACCATCCAGCTATGCCAACACCATTTGTTAAAAATACTATGTTTTTTCCATTGAATATTTTGGGCCTCTTTGTCGAAGATCAGGTGTTCATAGGTTTTTGGATTAATGTCTGGATCCTCAATTCTATTCCATTGATCCACAAGTCTGTTTTTATGCCAGT
>PVIH01023378.1:0-24956 GCA_004025045.1 Sigmodon hispidus
TGCAGTGCCTGGGCTGTCATCCTACTGTGTGCCCTCAGACCAGCTGCAGGCTGTGCAGTGCCTGGGCTGTCATCCTACTGTGTGCCCTCAGACCAGCAGCAGGCTGTGCAGTGCCTGGGCTGTCATCCTACTGTGTGCCCTCAGACCAGCAGCAGGCTGTGCAGTGCCTGGGCTGTCATCCTACTGTGTGCCCTCAGACTAGCAGCAGGCTGTACACACTGCAACAAGCTTTAAGATGCTGTCTTTGCTCTAGAGTTCCCTGTTGCACCAGCATTTTTGAAATCTTCATTTCCCTCTTAGTTTGTTTTTGCTTTTGTTTTTGTTTACATCTTTCTACTGTTTTGTTTTGGAGCACATTTTAGCCATTTTCATCCAGCTCCTTAGTTTCAGAGCCTGCTTCCATGATGACCTTTTAAGACATTCAGTGGCTCGTCAGGTGATAAAAATCATATGCACATTTGTAGGTATCCAAGACTAACTAGAAATCAGTTTATCTGTAGGGATAAGAGTACTTACAGAGATATTGAAACAATCAAATGAGCTATATAAAATACAATAATTAGGGGAAATGTGGCCCATAATAAGCATTCAACAAAAATAAACAGGAGGCCTAGATCTCACTTAATGACTTTGTGACAGAGCCATCATAGATGGTTTCAACTCTTTTAAAAATAACCTTTTTATTGATAAATTATATAATTCACACATTGTACATTTTACCCTTTAGCATATTTTCAAATTCTCCAGCAATCACCATTATTTAATTTTAAAATAATTTCAAAGATACTTGAAACTGACCCAGTGGTCAGGGGTTTCAAAGTCTGTTTGAAAGAATGATTTACATTCTTGAAAAATGAAGCCGGACTCCAGTCACCACACAGTAGTCAACACTTGCTGCTGTCTGCCTTTCCCATTGTCGTCATCCTGGCGGGTGTGAACTGGCGGGTGTGAATTGCCGGGTGTGAACTTAGTTATTAAATTTCTTTAATAACTAAGGATGCTGTACATTTTTGTACTACAATTCCATATCTAGTCTGAGTAAATGTCATTTAAATCTTTTGCCCGTTTTTTAGGTGACTCTCAATTCTCTCAACCCACTGAGTTCCCATTATATATATTTTAAAGTGGTTTTATTTTGTTTCTTTTTTTGACTGGCCTTGAACTCTACATAGACAAGGCTGGCCTTGAACTCACAGAGATCTACCCACCTCTGTCTGCTGAGTGATGTATAAACAATGGTATTTTAATCACATTCCCTCCACTACTCCCTCATTATAGCTCTTTATATATTATACAATTACAGTTTTTCAGCACAACTGTACAGACTGAAAATTGAATTTTTCAATATATTGATAAAGATAAATTTAAACTATTGTGTGAATTGTTCTTTTTCTCCTGCTGCAATATTATAAATAAAAATACAAATCTAGAGAACTGGAGAGACGGCTTAGCTATTGGTATCATTTCTTGCTCTAGCAAAGGACCAAAATTCTGTTCCCGACAACCATGTCCGGTAGCTCTCAACTGCCCAGAACCCCTACTCCAGAGCATCCAACCCCCCTTCTGGCACAACTGGATATGATGTTCCACAGCCATAACCCCAGCACTGAAGAGGCTCAAGCAGAAGGACTCCCATGGGGCTAAGGCTAGCCAGGGCTCTACCTCCAGGACAGCCTGAGCCACAAAGTAAGACCCTGTCTCAAAACAGACAGACAGATGTGTGGCAGATATTTTAGAACATACATTCTCATGTGCTCCTGGAAGTTTTTCATAAGATCACTTTCTATAAGATCAATATAATCTCATCATTGAAAGACACATTGTAAATGTTGCAGCTCTTGGGGGAGAGTTTTTCCTATACAAGTGTTCCAGCTTTGAAGGGAAAGGTAGCCTGGCAGTTGAGAGCTAAGGAATACTACAAAGTCACAACACACAACAAACCTCACAGATAATTATTGAAAGAGACATAAGTGGCTGCCTCTGGGGAGAAGCATCAGGAAGCTGAGGAGGGAGGCTTTACATAGGGTTTCTTGAGGGCAGAGTTTTCTAGGGTGGAGATTTTCAGAGTGAGGATTGGTTGGATTTCAAGCTCAGGGATTGGTGGGATTTGATGAGTTTTCAAAGCCAGAAGTAAGCTCAGATCTTTTACCCTACACACATATCCACATTTTTTTATAGACATGCTAAATTGCCCTCCATATAATTTGACTACCCTGTACTCACACTGTCACATATGAGTATGTGAGTTGTGTCCTTTGGTGGCATCACTAGCCTTTAGCTCATCTCATGGTTGTAGGTCATAGCACCACTGTGACTCAGGAGCAGCTAATGATCCAGGTTTCCCTAGCACTTCCGAACCTGGTCACAGCAAATGTGTCTTTGTTGGTTTTTTTTTTTTTTTTTTTTTTTCCCAGCCTTAGTCTGAGCTGTTCTTGTTTCACTCATTTGCAAGGGGAGGTATTCTGCTGACCACATTGGCAAAGGAATGACACTGGTTAACAAAATGCAGACTCCTTTGCTGATGCTTCTCATTGCTGGGCTTTCCTCATCTGTTAAAATGCGGCTGGATACAGACAAGTCATGTCACACATGTCTTGTGGAGGCTGTCCTGCTCACTGTAGGATTTTAGCAGCATCTCTGAGCTTTAGCCACCATCTGTCAGTAACACCCTCCCTACAGCACTCCATTATAACAACCAAAAATGTCTCTAGACTATCACCCCCAGTTGAGAACCACTAACACAAATAAACTGGCATTTTCCCAAGATCTGTTTGTGGATTGAGGTGCAGGCGTGTGTGAAGGCCACCACACTCATGCCAGTCACTTACCTGGCTGTCTCTACCTTAACGAGGTAAAATACTAATAAGTATGCACCAGCTGGGGCAGAAAACAGGAGAAACTAGCATGAACTCATCCTGTAAAGAGTAGGGGAGGGTCATGGAAGTGAAGTTAGAAAAATCTTTTTATTTCATGCTTTTCTTTACTATTTCAACTTTTATTTTCTGTGTATGTTAATTATGTATCTGAACCTACAGGGTTCCATCACCCTTTTTGAAGACCATCCAGAAAGTACTATAGGGAATGTTCCCTCTGTCCACTCTCTCTGAGTCACTTTTGGTGACTTAGCGACTTTGTTGACAGAGTCTGGGAAAATTCTAGAGGGTTTTGGATAGCTCACCTCACCAACTTCAGCAGAACCAGGCAGTGAGCTCACACAGACCAAAAGTCCAAAACTTTATTAATCTTGCCTCTTCTCCAAATTCTGCTGATGAGAATAAAATTACTCTTTCCAAAATCTTTAAGCTGACCTAAACTTTTCCCTCTCTCCTTTCTATAAACCTAGTTTCCAATTATTTTTGGGTTGGTATTCCAGGACTTGCTGGCAGCCTTTCTCTGCTCCTTTCAATGTAAGACAGAAATATTTTTCCTTATTTAATGGCCATTTGCTGATTCCATTAGTCTTGCACCAATACAAATGCTGGGCCTGGAACTGTTCAAGACACAGTTTGCAAACCGATCAGTGCTACCTTGTGGAGAAGATGATCATAGGCGTGCTGTGGCACACGCCTTGAGTCTTGAGGTTGAGGCAGGTGGGTTCAAGCCCAGCCTGATCTACATAGTGAATTCCAGGCCAGTGACTCTGTCTCACAAAAGCAAAATGACAAGAAAAGATGATGAAAACATTTCCACTTATAGCTGAGAAAGCTGAGACCCAGGACTAATTTCCCAAGGGATGGGGTCTATAATTCTAGCCTGCCTTTTTTTTCCCTGCCAAGTGATGATTTCTCACTCTATTCTATTGTCTCAGGTCTTCTGTTTCTTCAGCAGCCATTTTCTGCTACTTTAAACATCCAAAGTGAAGCCATCAGTGGTTGATAGAGTGCAGTGGACATGCCCCCTAACAAAGCTTTGTTGTGGGAAGTCTTATCCTTCCTCTCCTTCTTCATTTAGAACAGATTTGCAAAGGAACTCTGCCTGGCTGCAGCCTGTTATTGTAATCTTAGCTGAAGAGTTATAACCACTCCAAATGATTAAATTAAAATGCAATTCAGTCTTGAGAAAGTTAAATGTCTAAAAGAATAAAATGCACAATTTCTCATATATGGCTTCTCAATATTCTAGCTGTTCAGCCATTGGGGTGTCTTTGTTCCTTGGAATAAGGAGGACTTATTCATCTCACAATTAACTCATCTCAATAGCATAGTCACTGCCCACTCCCAAATGTGTAAGTTTTCAAAAGCTTGAGATACAAATGCCTTTTGTTGGGGGAACGGAAGTCCACAGGGAGCCTAGAGCTAATAGTTTCCTCCTTCAGTCACTAACACAGCCACAGCCAATGGACAGCGAATGAGATAGCCCAGCTATTCGTCTGCAGCATCTCTTGCTTTTAGGATCCTTGAAGTACAGTTAAGAACCGGCAACAGCTAATTCAACTGTTTATTGTGCTTGTTTTAACCTTGTTGTATCGGGTCATTCCTTGAGCAGTTTTCAGCAATCCTAGTCATGGCCCATTCCCACCCCCCCTTAAAGATTGTATAAGCCTCTGGCTTCCTAAGAATCTAAGTCAGCCAGTAAAGGTGCTTGTCGCCAACCTGACTCAATCTTTAAACCCCTGGGTTTGGAAGGGTATTGTTGGATTTCAGCATGCATGCACTGAGGTTTTTGTTTGTTTTTTAAGTAGCTTGGGTAGAAGCTAGTCCCAAGCAGTGTCCTTCAATGAAGGAACATCATTATCATGTACATTTGGACTTGGATTCTGCAGCAACTCTTGGATGGTTAGTGTTAGCTCAGGATAGCAAAAGCTTCTGGGAAGTCAGCAGTAGAGAATACATTGCATGTGTTTAGTCTAAGGTTTTTTGTTTTGTTTTAGCACCAAAGATCAGGACCACCCCCTCTCCATTTCTCTTTAATTTAAAAGAAATGGCTACCTCTTATCTTTTTGAGAGAGAGATTTATTTTAGAAAATATTGACTTGGCTTAGTCTATTGCAAGGTCAAGGGGACAGTTTGCTTTCTTAACACTGGTGATAGGTAGCTAGCTCATTGGCTGGCCTACTATTGCAGACTCCCTGGGCACCAGGTTTTTGTTATTTTATTATGTATGTGCCTGTGTGTATATGTGAATGTTTGTGTGGGTGCCCAAGGTCGGAAATCATAAACCCTGAAGTTGGAAGTACAGGCAGTTGTGAGCTGCCTAATGTGGGTTCTAGAGACTCTGCCTCTCTGTCAGAGCAACAAACCCTTGTAACCACTGAGTCTTTTCACCAGTCCCGGATGCTATGCTTGAAGGGTTGTTCCTTACAGTGCCTGACAGATGTGTAGACACTTACTAAATGCTTCCTGAAGAGAGATTCCTGCTTTACATCAATATTTTAATGCTGGCTGTGGCAATGTACTTCTTTAGTCCCAGCACTTGGGAGGCAGAGGCAGGTGGATCTCTGTGAGTTTGAACTCCAGGACAGCCTGGACTACTTAGGGAGAACCTATCTCAAACAATTAGAAAAAGAAAAAAATTAAAATTTCAAATTATAATTAAAGTGTAGAATATAACGTTTCAGTGCCCAGTTGCATACTGAAATGCAGACTAAGATATTCACCCCATGGTTCTCATGCTTGCTTTTTTTCTCATTGCTTTGACCGCACACCTGACAGGAATCCATGGAAAGGTGGAAGGGGATGTCTCTTATCACCTGTTTTATTTTGGAACAAAATCTCAAGACAAATCTGCCTACTTGGAGCTCGTTATTTTAATATCAGCTGATGGCATACTACTTGCCCCAAATTGTTAAATTAAAATGCAATTAGCTGTTGGATTTAGGGGTATAGCATGGCAGGGGAGGCACGGTGGTGCAGTGGAATAGCTGTTCTCAGGAAGCAGAGAGATGAATACCAGGGCCAGCTCCTTTCTTCTTTTTATAAAGTATAAAACTGCAGCTCATGGGCTGGTGCCTTCTACATCCAGGGTGGGCCTTTCATCCTCTTGGGACACCCACTTCAGAAGAAACCCAGAGGTGCAAAGATCAACCACCATAGCCATGTCCTGCCTCTCCGCATCCATCCCCTCCCCCACTCTGCCTTTCCTTTCTTTCCCTCCAGATGCTGAGGCGGGAGGAACAGCTGGAGTGACTTCAGCACACAATCTCAGTATATTCATACAGTCAACAGGCCTTCCGTTCCTTCTCTAGGCTTAACTGGTTCTATGCATCTATAGCTTTGGATCAATGTTTCTCCACTTCCTCTTCTGCCTACAGAGTAGTTTTTTGTTGTTGTTGTTGTTTTGGTTTTTGCTGTTGTCTTTGATGCTGGACCACTCTAGGCAAGTTTACCTTTGAGCTAGACCACAGCCCTGGTGTTAAATTTACAGGGAAGTTACAAACATGGCAAAGAGCTGTCCTCTTTTCCCAGGAAGATCACCTCAGCACATCTACCACAGCCAGTGGGTCAGTGCTGACAGCGTCTCAGAGTCTCCCTCCTCACGCCTCTGCTAACCCAGGATCTCATCCAGCGGACCTTCTGCTCTGCCTACTTTGTGTGAACATGACACACGCTAGAATTCCCTGGAAAGAGGAATGGGTCCAAACTGAGGAATTGAGTCCAGACTGACCTCTGGCTATGTCTGTGAGCATTTCCTTAATTGGTGGCTGATGTGGGAGGACCCACTGTGGGTGGTCATACCCCTGATAGATGGTCCTGGGTGATATAAGAAAGCAGGATGAGCAAGCCATGAGGAGCAAGCCAGTGAGCAGCGCCCATCCATGGCCTCTGAATCAGCTCCTGCCTCCAGGTTCCTGCGCTGACTTCTCTTGGTGGTGTACCTGAATCTATAATATGAAATAAGCCATTTCCTCCTCAAGTGTAGCCAGGACTTGGGGTTGTGCTCACCTGCCATGCTTCCTGAGGATCGATCTGCACAGTGACTGATAGCTTCTCCGACCTACTCTCTTTGGTGACCTCAGTAGTTTTAGGAGGACTGTTTAGAATTCCAGCCCATTGCCCTTCTGATCTACTCTAATGAGCTACTGGGATGCTCTTTATAGTTTGTTCATTAACTGAAGAACAATTTGAATTTCTTTCTCTTAGAGTCTCAGAACTTCTTTCAGTAGTTTTGTCTCTTCAGCTTACTTCAACAGGAGTGTGTGTGTGTGTGTGTGTGTGTGTGTGTGTGTGTGCATGCAGAGTAGACACCAGAGCACAACCTTAAACCAGCAAATTCTTTGAGCTGCTGATTTTCTTCATCTGCATATTTTAAGAAAAGAGTATTTGAGCTTGTCTCATGCTCGAGTATTTATGGCCTGTGTACCTTAGGTGAATCATACAGCTCCCTGAGCCCCAGCCCTTGCCTAAGAGCAATGACTTTTAGACTTGCTTGAGAGAGATGGGCTGAGCCCCGCCCACCACGTAGGTACTCAGTGCTCACAGCCTGCAAACAGCCAATGAGCTATATTTCACCCATTCCATCAACTCCTGCGAGTAGCTACCATGAACCATAACCCTGGGATAAACAGGAAGCTGACAGTTTAGTCAAGATTCAGGTATATATGCAAATAAAATTTGCAAAGCACCACACAAGAGCTATCAGCGTGGGAACACAAGGGAGACAGGGGAATTTTGTTGTTTTCTTTTAATTTAACTTTATTATGTGCATTTGTGGTTTGCCATGGGTGATGGGTCTGGAACTAAAGTTGCAGACAGTTGTGAGCTGTCATGTGGGTACTGGGAGTTGAACTCGGGTCCTCTGGAAGAGCAGCCGGTGCTCTTAACCACTGAGCCATCTCTCCAGCCTGAGACAGTGGAGTTTTGAAGTGTATGGAGAGTGGACAACACTCAGGCTTCAAAGGGGATGGGTCAGAGCTTGCATGCAGATGGCTCAGACATCCCGCAACTGATCACTTATCGACATAAATCTTAACACATGCAAAAGAAAAAACAACATCAACAACAAAATTGTTTCTTAAAAATATTTTTAATATATGCAAATATTGGAGGGCAAAACAGGAAACCCAGCAAGTGTCCAGGGCAAATGCTTCCTTCCCATGTCTCTTATGCTTGCTGCAGACAATCTCTGAAGTTTCCCGTCAGAATGTTCACCAGAAAGAGGAGCAGACTGACCCAGAGTCATTTGCTCCTCAGAACGTTTTTTTTTAACAGAAGTTGATTTCACTTTGTATGCTCTCTGTGGCCTCTCCCAAAATAGCAATATTCAAAATTAATGTAGGAGGAAATGATCCATCCAGGGTCTAAATGGGCCACATGTGACATTGGGGAACTAACTGCCTTCCAGATTGCACAGGGTCATTAAGTCACAGGTTACGGGATAAACATGGCACTTGAGCCTTCCTGGGGATGAGTTTCAGCTCCAGCATTTATCAGCTATGTGACCTTGCTAGTGGGACAGATAAATGACATAATCCATGCAGACAAAGCACCACAGGACTCGGCCTAAGAATTGAAACAGATGCCTGTTAGTTCTTACTTGAAGGTGTTTTCTGGTTCTCCAGCCACTTAGGTTAAGTTCATAGACATCTTTGTAAGATAACCATAAATCAGAGAGAATGCTTCAAAGTATAACAATGCCTTAAAGTCAGGTTTCACATTTATATAACCTAGTGAGGTGTTGCATATAGGTTTTATATTATATAATCATGGAGGAAGACTAACCGTAATGATAACGCTGTGGGGGTTAATTGGAGAAACAGAAATTGAGAGAACTATGAACATTCCTTCCAGGTGAAGGCTATGCAGTAAAGATGGGGCAACAGAGAAGTAAGGCAAGAGCACAGCAAAGCAAATATAACGTTTATAGATTGTATTTTACAGCTTTCTTCCCATTCTTTGTCCAGATTTTGGGGACCATCTGGTATACCCTTTTGTAATATGCTTTCATTCTTGATGGTAATGACCTTTATCATCTAAAACACAAGTGAGCTGGATATTCTTACTCTGGTAAAGCAATAGTTGCCTACTTATTGCTTATATGCCCAGATTCTAGTTTCTCTGTCTGTGAAAATGTCCTCTTTCTCCAAGACTCTATGGTAGTCTACAGACTACTAATTAGGCCGTCTTGGATACAAGAGTTAGGCTGAAGAAGGAGAAATGGAAGAGACATATTTTTTTCTCCTCTGAGTGCCATTTAGCTGAACGTCTTTCTTGTGCTGCATAGTAGGGCCACAAGACATATCCCTGCCCCTGAAAAATAGGCAACTCCTAGAATGGAAGGGAGTCAGCATGTAAAAAGAAAAGAATTAGTCAAAAGATTCTCTTCTTGAGATAAGAGGCAGACCTTGATCTTCCTAACCCTGCAGCACAGAGTAAGGGTGTTCGGTTGATAAGTCTCAGAACTTTGCATTTAAGAAGAGCCAACAGACACACTGGGATTCCATGCAGGTTCCCTGGCTGCTGGGAAGAACAGATAGATTTAGGGTTCTTCTCAAGGACAATGATATTATTTAGATCCAAATGTTTCCCAAAGACCCATGTGTTTATCTTGTTTTTCTCCATGAAGGGGTGAGGACCTATGGGAGATTAAGTCACACCTTGAGAGGGGATTGAGGCTCTGGTCATACCATAAGGTAAGCATCTTGTTCCACCATGTAACCCTACTATGATGCACTGTCTATCATAGGTCCAAGTCAACAAGGTCAACTGGCAGAAACCTTCCAAACTGTAGACACAAATAAACATTTGCTCTTCCTAAGTTAATTTGTTACTGGCAGTTGTTACAATACCAGAAATCTGATTACCGTTACACAAAGTGGAGAACAGATGTGGGGCACTAATACAAGTAGAAAACCGCCACATCAGTCCCAAAGTCAAATGTAGTCTGGCCTGGCTGCCAGTCAATGTGCAGACCCAGATAATAGAACTTTACTCCACAGTGACAAAAAAACACAAGGCAAAGAACTGTGTGTTGGGTGGATGGACACAATCAAAAGGAAGCCCATGTCAGTTATGAACCCACTTTAGAGTAATGAGCATCTATGCATTTGGGAACCAGGCATTATCAAGGAAGGATGTTAGAGAGAGGAGTGGAGAAGACAGAATCAAAGACAAGTGTGATCTTTTGAATATAAATCCACTGAGGAGTGATGGTGGGAAGGTCTTCTGTGGAAGATGCTATTCTGAGTACCATTTCTTAACTTCATGTTCCTTGGCGATAATTTCAAAGTTTAAAACTGGAAGAGGAACTAGACAAGGTCATGGTAGCGCATGCCTGCAATCTCAACACTTGGGAAGTGGAGGGATTAACAGTTCAAGGCCAGCCTTGGACAAAGAGGCCCTGTCTCAAATCAAACAATAGCAACAACAAACACAAAACAAAAAGCAAACAAAAAATCAGAAGATGGATAGATTGGTGGTAAAACTACTTTCTAATAAGTACAGCACTCTGGACTTAACCTCAGCATCAAGATAAATAAATAAGAACAGAAAATAAGCAGATCTTAGTCTATGTTAGTTTCGCTTTGAAAGTGATAGGCCCTATGAGTGAAAAAGGAAACCAAATTTTAGTAAAAGATAATGTTAACAGTGTCAGGAAAGAGGTGCCTGAACTACATTTATGTAGGATTCAGGAAGTGCTGGAAGTGATCTGTGAGTGCTACCCTGAGCGAAGGAGGCCACAAAGTCAGGTGTGAGTGGGGCAGAGACGGGAAACAGGTCATAGTCCCTGGTGTTGAGGGGACAACAGAGGGCAAAGTAACTTCTGTTATCATCACCATTGCCAAGGGCAGCAGGAAAATGCCTTAGTTTTCCAGCCTGATCTACACAGAGAGCTCCAGGCCAGTCAGGGCTGCAGAATGAGACCTTGTACAGGAGCAAGCAAAGCCAGACAACAACACACAGTAAAGTCTGCACCAAACTGCTCCAGAGTGAGCAACACGAGTATAATTCTGTTTAAGAAGCGTTCAGGCCCACAAGTCACGACGTTTTATCATGAGTAAGAATTACATAAGGCAGCAGATACTATACTAATTGATAAGCATACTTTCTGTTTCTGAAGGAGGACAAGGAAGGCAGAGGAATTTAGAGGTACCAACAGACTAACCTCTCAGCTGAGAGATGCTGTGCACAGATGTGTTGGAGATGGCTACAGCCCATCATCACTAGAAAGGTGACGTTTGATGTGGATCTGGGAAGACATGGAGAACTCTGACAGACAGGTAGGGATTAGCATTTCAAGAGGAGAGTCCATCGAGACAAGCAAAGAGGGCTAAGGGGAGAATGGAGAAATGATGGATGACAATCACAGAGACTTTTCAAACTACAAGTCCTGCTCTGCTTTTCATTACTGTAATGACATATCTGGAACAAGGTAACTTCACAAAGAAAATGCTTTGCTTTGGCTGATGAAAGCCTGCATCTGTCTCTCTCTGTCTCTCTGTCTCTGTCTCTGTCTCTTTTTCTGTCTCTCTCTCTCTGACACAAGGTCTCCTGTAGCTTTCCCTGGCCTTGAATGATTTTGGACTATAGTCCAAGATAGCATGATTCTGTTGCAGCAGCCTCCTGAGTGCTGGGATTAGAGATGCATGCCATACCTACCTCTGATTTTAGCCTTCTCGTTGGCAGAGTCCTGAGGAGGCATAGAACAGTACATAACAAGAGACAAGGAGCATATGTGTATGTCTCTCCCACTCCCCTTTTTAAGCAGCCAATCCATCACTGAGGCTCCGCTCTGCCAACAGATCTTAGTTTCCACATTTTTTTTTAACATTTATTTTGCAGGTGAGCATGTGACATGGCACAGGAGTCGATTATCCCTTTCTATCTGTGGTCCTGGGGCATGAGCTTCGGTTGTCCGATCTGGCGCCAAGTGCCTGAGTCTTCTAAACCTTCTCTGGCTCCCGTTTGTACCTTCCTCCAAGTTTACAGTGCAGATAACTCAACACACTGAGCAGCACCAGGGACAGAGGTTTGCGCTGCCTTGCAAAAAATGGGAAGGAAGGCCGCTGAAGAGTCTCCCAGGTCTTAGGGTGGGGAGGCGAAGTTCAGCTAGGGGTGTCAGAGGGGCTTTAGCAAGCCCTGGGGACAAAGTGTGGAAAAGAAAGAATGAGTGAGACATAAATAAGAAAGTATTGTAATCAGGTATATGGAAATAAATTGAAGAGAAGTTTATTCTGCTACTGTGGATTAGTTCTTACTTCAAGTAAGAGAAAATCCCCAAAGACAGATTTAGGCAAAGCAGAATTATTTTGGTTTCCTGTGAAAGACCATCTGGCAGTCTGAGGCTAATGTGTGTGCTCTGCAGAATCTGCAAGGCTCAGGGGCCCTTGGCTCCTCCTGCTGCCTGTCCCAAGTGCAGGCTGCCTAGCCTGAGCAGTCCCTGTCCGCACCAGAACGCAAGTCAGAGGAAGAGCAAGGAGGAGAGAGGGCAGAGTTGGATCAGGGTCTCCCATCGCACAGCACCTCATCTCAGAGCTAAAGAATATGGCCACATCTGCCAAGGACAATGGGAGATGAGACATCTTGTATCCATATTCCCAATCAAGGATTCTTTCACTGACTGGGAAAGAAACCATGAGTACCAGGAATTAATTCACTGGCTTCCTCAGCTACCATCTCATCAACTCAAAAGCGGAAGGTTGAGAGACTATAATTTATAGTGGCAGAAAATTATTCTCTGGACCTTCATGAAAAATAATTTTCAAATCAAGGTTTTCATTTTGGAATCTTGTTTCTAAGCTCATAACCCTGGAAACCAAACAGTCTTACAGATAACATTGGCTTTGCTTCAAGTGGCCAAGGCTACCCATGCTGCTGAGAGGGTTGATTTGCCCAGGTCTTCATGACCCTGCAGTAATAACCCTCTCTCAGAGATGCTTTTAAATGGAAAATAAATTCCATTATCATAATGTTGTTAAATACAGTTGTTAACTACAGCCTGACCGTCTGAGAACCATTTCCAATCCCCATTATTCTTAACGTTGGTGAAGCAGCCTGGCTCCCTCACATCATAGAGACCTCAGGGGTCTCCCCTCCACTGGGTCCTCTGCCACCACTGCCTGAAGCCACTGCTGACAACAGAAACTATTCTCCACCGGTGGCTAGGATGTCCTGTTGTGTTCTTCTTTGTGTGTTTGCTTACGGTTGGGGGACTATTCAGAGCTTTCTCAGTGGCAGAGAAGATTCTACCACTGAGCTACAGTCCAGCAAAATGTTCTACCCTAAAACAGCCCCTTCGTCTGGCCCTCAAAATCTTACCCTATCAGCTCTGAGATGCCACCATTGCTTTCTGGCTTGTGGGGGTAAATATGAAAGGTTTTGTGCCCTCTGTATCTTGCTACCCTCTGCCCTCTCTTCCCATCTCTGGGTGGTCGGTCACCCACGTAACATAATAGAGCTCTGTGTTTCAGTAGAGGCAGGTTTCCAAGGGGTATGTTAACCCCAGAGAAGTACCATAGCTGTGTTTAGGAGTATTAAAGGTTTACTGATGATGGTAAACATATACTCAACTGTTGCCATGTGGCAACAAACTTTTCTAACCAAATAAGGATTTGAAGTGCAAACACACTTCTTCACTGTACTGGGAGTGTCTCAATTATAGCAACTGCTTCTTAGGCTTTATTTATTTACTTACTTATTTATCTTCTGGATTTTGTTTTTTGTTTTTTTTTTCTTTTTTCTTTTTTTGAGATGAGGTCTTTCTATGTAACTCTGATGATTTTGGAACACATTACGTAGACTAGGCTGGCCTTGAACTCATAGAGAATCTGCTTGCCTCTGCCTCCTATATGCTGGGATTAAAGGCTTGTGTTACCATGTATGTCTACATTTTTTAGATTTTATTTTGTACAAGTGTTTTGCCTGCACATATGTATGTGCACCACAGGAGTGCCTGGTGCCGTCGAGCTACAAAGAGGATGTTTGATCCCTGAAACTACAATTATAGATGACTGTGAACCAACATGCGGCGGATCTTAGGAACTGACCTCAGGTCCGCCGCATGTGCTCTTAACCACTGAGCCATCTCTCCACTCCCAGGTTTTATTTTATTAACACAGGAAGGTTTCATGCTACATTTACACAGCTGCTGTAATCTGGAAGTCTTCCCCTTGTTCTGCCTCCATCCATCTGCCTGGTGATACTGATCCCATGCGGCTCACTAGTGTAGAGCTACGGCAGACAGGTTCCTGTTTCCTCAGAGCTTCCGTTCTAGGGCAGGGGTTCTTATTCACAGCCGACTCAGTTCTCTAGAGGGAATTTGACAATGTTAGGACTCTGTGCTGTAGGGTCTTGCTGTCTGTCACCTAGAAGGTGCTGTTAACATAGTTTCATCCCTTGCTTCTACCATAGCATCTGCAGTGTCACAGCCCTGTGCTAGCACCTGGACACCCCAGGTGTCCCCATATGCTGTCCCTGCCCTTGTTCACCTGCTTCACCATTAAGATGCTGACAATTATTACAGCAGATGCCAAGGCTCCGGGCACCGGGTGTTAGTTTCATCTGTCTGGCAGAGCATCCTCTTCCCCACAGGCTTCTCGGTCCCTTCTGCTGTCCCTTGCTTGGTGGGGGTGCTGGCTATATTTAGCATCTCTTCTATCCTGAGCTCAGCACCAGTGCTTGCTTTCCTCCTGACGCAATCGCTCCCTTGTTCTCTGTATGTGCCCAGAATTGTAGCATCCTCACAGGGAGCTGTACCCACTTTGGATCTTGGATCATATTCTGTGACCAGGTCTTAGCCAGCTTTTCTTTGTCCTGTTCTGAGCAGAATTCATGGGTGGCCCCTGATTCTGCCTGTCAACTCCGCTGTCCCTCTCCCACATCCTTCAGCACTCTACTCTGGGGAAGCAGGTCCCCACGGTCTTCAGCTCCTTCCTCTTTCTTACCTGTTTCCCAAGTATCCTTAGTGCTCCATTAGGCCTACAAATAAGGAGGACCTTACTTTAATCCTCAGAAACCATGTCCTGGAACAGAGACAGGGGATCCCCAGGCTTGCAGACCAGCTGTCTCAGCTTATTTGTTCAGTGAAAAAGACCATGTCTCCAGAAAACAAAAATATGGATGGCACCTGATAAATAACAATAGAGAACTGCACACACACACCACACACACACCACACACACACGCACACCACACACTATACACACACCACACCACACACACTCCACACACACCATACTCACACACATACCACACACATACACACACACACACTCCACACACACATACCACACATACACACACCACACACACTGCACACACATTCACTCCATACACACATACCACACATACACACCACACGTACATACACACATACCACACGCACATACACACCACACACCACACACACACACACACACACACACACACTCTTGGAGCCTTTATGGGATCTCAGAAGAAGAGACCAACACATAATGAATTTCTTTGTGGTAATGAAGCTTAGACGTGAATCATAGAACCTTCTTTTCTATATTTTTAAAGGTTATCATGATACTTGAAGACTATCTTTTTCTCTGTAGATTACATAGGCTATTTTCTAGCTTTATTAACAACATAAATTCATTAAATACTAAATGAAACAAAATTAAATAAGGATTGTTACTTCCTCTGCTCTTTGTAGACTATCTAATTAATAGTCAGTTTACCCAAGTTGAACATTTTAAAATTTAGTGTAAAGCTTTCAAACTTAACCTGAAAATCTAGTTATTTTATTTGTAAATACGATGATTTTTATATAAAAATGAGAACGATTTTTTTCTTTGTCGTTTGATTCAGGGTTTGTTTATAAACTTAAGAAGATGTAATTTCTTTAAACAACTGATTTTTTGCATGTATAACGTAATTTTCTAAAATGTCTTCAACAATTTTTGCAAGTTTAATATTTTTTATTTTTAGAAATTCCTGATGGGGCAGTTTTTAAATCTAGCAAGAAAAAATCTTTCTATAGCTGAAATAACTCCTATAATAAACTTGGCTCTTATATGTAACAAACTGGATACTCTTGAATATTCAAATGCTGTTTAAAAATATATTTATGTGGGGCTGGAGAGCTGCTTCGGTGGCTGAGTGTTTACTGTTTTTTGAGGAGGAGCTGGGTTATGTTTCAGCATCCACTTTAGGCAGCTCACATCCACCTGTCACTCCAGTTCCAGGTGAACTGCTTGTCTCCATGGCCCCTGCACACTGTGGTCCACTGTCAGTTAGACTGTGAGCCTGGGAGATGTTTCTGGATGGCCATCCTGGAGCAGATTAACCCACTGGACGTGCTGCTCATGCCTAGTGTGTCGTGGGAGGAGCGATCCGTGTCTTTCACCTTCACCCTCTCCCTATTTTCTCACAGCCTCTTGCACTTTTCACACATGAACTGCTAGAGCTCTGCTGTCTCCCTGGGGGCAATTCTCCTTAATTGAATTTTCCACTCCTCGTCAGTTTGTAACCCTCATTTTGTTTTACCTTCTCTCTTTCATTGTTGCAGAAGTTAACTAGACTTTCGTGTAGAGCTCAGGGCCAAGCTTTATCCCCCAGATTCCTTGCAATTACTCTGGTGGGCCATGTGACTGTCTGTGCTCAGGCTAATGAAATCCCAGCTCCACCCTCACGATCGTCTGTCTCTTGCAGTGTTAGGAGTTATGAGCTGAGGGAGGAGTCCAGGGGTGAAGAGCTCTGGGCTGATCAGGAACATTCATTTGGGGTTTAACCTGAAGCAACAATTTTTATTAAAAATTTCTGTTAGTGCTTATTAATTGTACCTAATAATGGACTCCACTATGACTTTTCACACATGTCTATGATATTTTATCACATTTACCTTTTGTTCTCCTCACACACCAGCTGATACTTTTCTCTTTCTCAGTTAATAGTCATTCTCTATTGTGCTTGAGCACTTGTGCATTGGTGGGTGGGTGTCAGATCTTGGAATTACAGACAGTTGTGAGCTGCCATGTGGATGCTGGGAATTGAACTCAGGCCCTCTGGAAGAACAGTCAGTGCTCTTAACTGCTGAGACATCTCTCCAGGCCCGTCTTGTTTATCTTTTAAAAAAATTAATTTTTTTTAAGGTGTTAGTATTTTACACGTGAAAGAACTCGCCAGCACGCTGCTAAGGGAGCCATATTAGGTTTATTAGGGAGGGGGAGGGAGAAAAAGAGAGGAGAGGCAGAGAGGAAGAGCAAAGGAGGAGCCTCCCACGTGGTTGGGGATTTCAAAGGTAGCCACGCCTTAAAGATAAATGTCAGCGGCTCTTCTGAGCCCTGCAGGAGGGGGCGTGGCCATAGCAACGCAAACACCTAACAAAAGGCAGGTTGCCATCCGAAGACAGCAATGAGGTCTTTAGTGGGATTTTATTTTCTTCTCCTGAGCTTCCGTCCTGCCCAGCCTTGGCATTTGACATTACTAATGGTTGCAAGGTTTTCTTTTGTTTCGTTCAGTACTGTCTTCAGGCATACACTAGTGCCCAGGCACTGGTTCCCATTCTCCTATAGCAACTGGTTCCCTCATGTGGGTAGCAGCTGGAAGGCCCCAGGAAGCCTTTTCATCTATCCGGAGTGACACAGAATCGATTTTGAAAATAAAATTGATGAATGGATGAAGGGATCTCTTTCAACATGAATTTATCTCTCCCCCCCCCCCCAAATGTCAAACTTAGACCTCTGTTAAGTTTCCATGAAGAGAACTTAGGGATGGTAAAAAAATAAACTTCAGGAGAGGACGAGAGGAGACTGGGGGTATGTTGGTGGGCATGGTGGAGTGAATTTGGTGTAGACAGAGGGCGGGTGTGTGATCAAACCTTCCTTACCCGACTGTGTTCGCGGGAAGTGAGTTCCCACCCTGCAGCTGGGAGGAGGCAGTCATCTGTGTTTCTATCTATCAGCTCAGGGATGGGGCAAGGTCATTGCTAACATAACTGCATCTTCCTGTGCTTTCCTGGTACTAGGATGGCTGCCACAAGAAGGCTTCAATAGCTCCTGGCATCACACCATCTTTAGAGGAAGATGGGAGGGTCACAGTGCTAATATTTCCCCCTTTTCCGTGTGTCACTCTGTCCCATGGCCTTTCCTAGTCACCAGGGAAGCCAAAAATAGTGAGTATTTAAGGAGTGGACCTCCATTTGAGACCAGAAAGGGCTGGTGAGGCACACAGTGACTCAGGAAGATGGCCAGCAGTCACCTTTACCACAGGGGTTCTCAATGCTAAAGCATGCTACCCAGCATGCTTTTCGAAGCCCGTGTTCACTGAAGAGCCTTGACTAGAACTTTATGTATTAGAGAAAAGTCACTCCATTTCCCCTTCCCCCTGTTGAAGACCTCAAATAGTCGCAGGGAAGACTCGTGGATGTTCCTTTACACCCATGAGGATGTGTCATTGTGACTGGTCTAATAAAAAGCTGAATGGCCAATAACTAGACAGGAAGAGGTTATTGGAACTTCTGGGAACAGAGAGATCTGAGAAGGAGAAAGGAGGATTCGCCAGACAGACAGAGGAGGCGGGATGATGGATGAGCAGGCAAAGTAAAAGCTACTGAGCCATGGGAAAAACATAGACCTTCAAATATGGATCCGGTTAAGTGTAAGCTAAGAGTGAGCCTTCATAATTAATAAGTCTCCATGTTATTTTTCGTGTGAGATGGCAGCCCAAAGAAAACTCCAGATATGATGAAGACTTGCCTGGATGGTACAGAAACACACCCCAGATGAACCATAAATGTGGGCGAAAAAAATCCTGCAGGTTTCCAATAAAAAGTAGATCTGCAATGGTCACTGCTTTCCCAGCTGGAGAGCCTCTAGCTTGGATGGCATTTTATAATTATTTTTTAATCTGTACATGTATGTTTGTGATGTATATGCATGGTGTGTGTGTATGTGTGTGAGTGTGTGTGTGTGTGTATGTTTTATGTGTAAGCATGAACATGTCACACCCTGGGTGTGAGCATTAGCTATCACCTTCCACTTTACTTGAGACAGGGTCTCTTGTTCACGGCTGTAAATGTTAGGACAGCTGGCCTTAGCACCCGCAGAGGTCTCCCTGTTTCAGCCCCCATCAGAGCCTTAAACTGGCATTATAGATGCAACCATATCTTGCCTTATACGGGTCTAGGGAACTGAACCTGGATTCTCACACTTGCCCTGCAAGTGCCTGACACACTGCGGCACCTCCTCGGCCCTAGCCTGGATTTTTAAGAAATATTTATTTATTTGTATTTTTTATGTGAATTGGTGTTTTTCTGCATGTATAACTGTGTAAGGGTGTTAGATCTTGGAATTACAGACAGTTGTTAGCTGCCATGTGGGTGCTGGGAATTGAACTCAGGACCTCTGGAAGAACAGTCAGTGCTCTTAACCGCTGAGCCATCTCTCCAGCCCTAGCCTGGATTTTTATTAAAATCCAAGGGAAGCACTGACACATCCTGGTTAAAAGGGGGCCATGACCATGACCCCTACCCATGCCCCCAATTATCCTAGAGAGTAGATGTTGGGAAGTGGGAGCCTGGCTGGAGCAGGCCCACTTCCCTTCTTAGACACTTCTGGAAGTTGAGTTGTGCCTGTTTGTAACTGTCATTGTATTACAATCTGCAGACTGTCCAACAGAGTTCCAGCCCTGTGACAGCTTGTGATATCTGAGCAAGGGAACAGCAGCCCCTAGGCTCAGAGCACATCTGTATGATGGTAACATAAAGCCTGGCAAGGGGCTACGACAACCTGCCTGGGTTGAAATATGTGGAGAGCTGCGTGTAGCCACGCCTTAAAGATGGCGCTGGCTTCCTCCCTCCACCTTCCACATGGTGAGTGCCCTCAGTGACAAACATTCCCATATTTGGCTAGGCTGAGGATCTGGCTTGCTTCCACATACCTGGACCTATGGGTAGTGCCCATGTGGCGTACTGGGGTTGGCTGACCAGAGGCTATTTAGGCTGCGGGTGGGTTTCCCCGGAGGTAGAATGAGAGAGAAGATTTAGTAAATCAGTCAGTCCCCGTCGTAAGTAAGTGAGAAGTCAGAATTGAAGGTTCCAGAATAAACTGCTGAAAGAAGAGCCTGGTGCCGTGTCTTCCTTGTGGGACGAGGTGGCGCACGACAAATGGTGGCCATGGATGGGGATTCTACTCTCAACAAAGGCTCAGAGCTTTCAGTGGTCAGGGGGTGCACCGGTAAGTCCTCAGGTAACTTGAGGATCTGCGATGAGAGTGGGGAATAATTTGCTCTGCTCGGTAGATAAAGAGAGAGCGGGATAAGATTCACTGACAAGTGAATTCAAGGTAAAAGTAAAAACAGATTTTTTTTGCAAAAGGCATGATTTTAACCATGGGCGCTTCTTCGTGCCCAATTTTTTGGCTCTTAAGGAGCTGCTTCATTAAGGTTTTTCTGAGTCTGCTCCATTTGCTAGCAGCAGGAGAGATTTGCGGATTCCTCCGCCATATTGAAAAGCCGCAAAGAGGGGCGGAGTCAGCAATTAAAGTGGTACAACCTTTTAAAAGCTCTTTGCGTTAGAAAAATGATTAGAGATTCTCAATAAAACAGATTTAGACTCTCAAAACCTCTAAACGGGGAAGGAAATAAAGATAAAAAAGCCACGTAAAGATGGCAGATAAACAGAGAGTCTGGATTCTGGTTATTGTGTGTTCTTTTAACTTTTTAACTTTTGATGAGCTAATTGCAGGGAGACAATTGATTGCTAAGGCTGCTAAGTTAAATGCATTTACTTTGAAGATGTCTTGACTTTGAAATCTGTTTGTAAGAATATGTTACTTGGGAAAGGAGTTTCTGCTTTTGTCTCCATGGAGGATCAAGGCCTGTGGATTGGTTCTGGGTGGGTGTGCTTCCATTTGCCAAGGCCACCTGAAGCTGATAAGAAGCTGTCTTGGGGATTAGCGCTGCAGTGAGGCAGTGGAGGGTGGCCAGGCCACCTTAAGGTTTTTCTGAGTCCACTCCACTTGCTAGCAGCGCGAGAAATTCCCAGGCTCCCCCACCATAAAAAAGAAAAAAAAAGGAAGGAAAAGGGAGATCCAGATAGAGAAGAATTCTGCAGATTCCCAGCATGTCAAGCCACGCCTTCGACTCCCCCTCCCCTTCGGAAGGTGGGGATGGCGGTTCAGGGCGCGCTTTCAGCCCAGGGGCATAGAAGGCTGTCAGAACAGAGTTATGCTTAACTTACGCAGTGTTTCAAGATCCACAAGGAAATCAATACGAGGAGCCCTTAGATTTCAAAGTGACAAAATCTTTGTCTGAGTCAGTATGGACTTACGGGATCACGGCCTCATTCACTGTAGCCCAGGTGGAGGCTTTGAATAGACACTGCTTGACACTCAGTGATTGGAGTGGGCTTGCATGAACATGCTGCTCGGCCAGGGTTGAATTGCTAATCAACAGACAGGCTGCCCAGTTCAAGTTTATGAACAGATTAATAAGATTGGTATTAAGGCATGGAAGGCCTTACCAAATAAGGGCGAGGTGAGTGGTAACCTCACTAAGATTTTGCAGGGTCCCACGGAGCCGTTCTCGGACTTTGTTGCTCGCATGGTTGAGGCCGCAGGCAGAATTTTTGGGGACCCAGATGCAGCAATGCCTCTGATTAAGCAGCTTGTTTATGAGCAGTGTACCAAGGGGGCTGGAGAGATGGCTCAGAGGTTAAGAACACTGACAGTTCTTTCAGGGGTCCTGGGTTCAATTCCCAGCAACCACATGGTGGCTCACAGCTATCCTAAGTGAGAGCAGGTGAGCCTAAGTTGTTTACATTCCAGCCACCTGGGGAACTTCCACCCGTGTGCTCTGCCTTGGGTATATGTTTGAGCCTGAGGCACTCAGTAAGCGGCATTCGGCATTCTCCCTGCACGAATGACCCAGCTGTCTTGTAGGTCCAGTCAGTGTGTCTTTAAATCTCCAGGTCTGGGAGGCCAGTGTACTTTGAATAATCTTTCTGCCAATGTAGCACAAGCACTGGAAATATGCTGGGCTTTGTGTGACTAGTATACAATATGGCAATTTTACCAGTGCTGCAAACTTGTCTACGCAATTGTCTAGTTATCTTTTAGGTAATTGGATGGGAGAATTTGACAACCTGATGGAGCAGCTGAGGGTGGCTATCGTCACGGTGAACTCGACCTGGGTGGATGCTGGACTGGCAGAGGGATTGCCCTTGTGGATCTCTGATGCCATGAACCATCTTAAGGAGTGGGCGGGTCTAGGAGTCTTAACGGGCCTCCTGGTGTTGGTCTCCTTGGTGTGCCTGTGGTGCATTTGCTGGATTAAGGCTTCCCAGTGTCGCAGTGCAGCCATGATTATTCAAGCCTTTACAGCCGTGAAAGCAGGACAGTCCCCTTATGCTTGGTTGGCTACCTTAAAAGATTAATTTTTCTAGGTGCAGGATGTGAGGCTTGAGCACTGCACTTGGGACCCACTGAGACTTGGGTCCAAAGAAGAGCACGCCTGATTGCATGTGGGTTGAAACCTTGCATCCCACCTCTGTGAAAAAGGGTATTGGATGGGTCTGGTACTCATCAAGTGGATGACACCTGAGTGAGGATCAGTGCAATGTCCCTGGTCCACTCTACAGAGATCAGGCCTCTACTCTTGCCTGTTGCTATAATGTAAATAAGGGGGAACTGTAGAGAGCTGTCTGCAGCCGTGCCTTAAAGATGGCACTGGCTTCTGCCCTCCACCTTCCACATGGTGAGTGCTCTCAGTGACAAACATTTACATATATGGCTAGCCTGAGGATCTGGCTTGCTTCTGCGTACCTGGACCTATTGGTGGTGCCCACATGGTGTACTAGGGTTGGCTGCCCAGAGGCTATTTAGGCTGTGGACAGGTTTTCCCTGGAAGCAGAATGAGAGATAAGATTTAGTAAGTCAGTCAATCCCCATCGTAAGTAAGTAAGTCAGAAGTCAGAATTCAAGGTTCCTGAATAAAACTGCAGAAAGATGAGCCTGGTGCCGCGTCTTCCTTGCGGGACGAGGTTGCATGCGACAGAAATAGGTCTCACTGTTGTAGGCAGTCTCTCAAGCTGGATATGGAAAAGGGAGTAAGGATAGAAAGGCAGAAATTAGACATCTAGTGTACACAATAAAGCCTTCCAAAAAGATTTTATATTTCCATGTAATGTTCTTCCCCCAAGAAAAAAATATGAAGGGAAGACTCTTGTCTTTCAGGCTGAAACCCACTTTAAAAGGTGAATAGGACAGAGTCCGGACATCTGTGACCTGCAGATGAACCTTGGGAACATTTCACTAAATAAAGGAAACCAAATACAAAGGCCTTCAGGTCAGCAAAGGCACAGGCACTGAAAGTGGATCCGTGGTTACCAGGGGCTGGGCAAACATTCAAGGCAATTGGTAGTAGGTGATGATTATGGGTAACTCACAGAGGAATGGTTTCTTTCTTTAGAACTTGCTTTTCCAAATGCTTATATTGAAAAAATGAAAATGATTAACCCAAACATTGCAATATTATATTTCTAGTCATAATATACAAGAATTTTCTCAATTTCTAAAGTTCTGGTAAAATATAAAATGTACAGTGTTAGCTATTTATTTGTTATGTATGTGTTTGAAACAGTCTTGCTATGTATCCTTGGCTGGTCTAGACCTTGCAATTCTCCTGCCTCATCGCCTCATGTGTCCCAAGGCAGCTTACTGTAACTGTTTCTAAGGAGACATTTCAGCATAATTATCTTCATGGTATTGTGCCGCTGTCACCACCATCTACCTTGGTTATAGTCTTGGTAACTGTATGAAATTACAGCTATGTCCCTTTTAACTATGTTCTCCCAGTTCTGACCATACCCACCCCACCCCACCCTCAACAACCTCAACAATCCCATTTTTCTCACCAACCTTGATGACTATAAGTAGCTTGTGTGACTAGAGTCATATATTATTTATCTTGTTGTGATGGTCTCTTTTACTTAGTCTATAGCCCTTTTTGTTATGTGCATTGGTATGAAGGTATTAGATCTCCTGGAACTGGAATTACAGTTGTGAGCTGCCATGTGGGTGCTGGGAATTGAACCCCAGTCCTCTGGATGAGCAGCCAGTGCTCTTAACTGCAGAGCCATCTCTCAAGCACCCATGTGATCTCCTGTTAGGTGATAAAACTTTCTGGAATGTCAAAGTGTGAAAAGCTAACTAACTATGTGACTATTCTAAGCAGCAGCACACAGTTTTCTTCCCTTTCCTGTTTTTGGAGACAGGGCCTCTCTGTCTGGAACTCACTCTGTAGGCCAGGCTAACCTTGAACTCAGAGGTTTCCTACCTCTGCCTCTGAGCGCTGGGATTAAAGTCTCCATCTAACCATTCATTAATTTTTGAATTAGTCTCATGTTGATGCCGAGGCTAGCCTTGAACCTCTGGGCAGAGGGATGGGACCCTCCTGGCTTCTCCTCCAAAGGGGCTTGGCATATGCAATTGTAAAAGGTGAATTTTAAAGTACACTACAAGTATCTCAATGAAAATGCTTTTCAAAGCCCACATACCGGAGGATGGTTATCGAAAAGACAAACACACAGATTCACAGCCGGTAGGAGCTCGGGCTTAGTGAGCTGGAATAGAGCGGCAGAGTAAGCATAAGGGGTGAGATCAAGAATTTGCTGGTTGATGGCTCAGTCAATCTTTCTTGGCCTCACCTTCCTTCTCTGTAAATAAATATGTAGATCAGAAAAACCCTAAATTGCTGTCCACTTTCTGTATTTGATAACTCTGATATTTCTCTTTTTTCATGTTCCCTTGGCCTCCTCAGCGCTCCACACCCAGCTTGCCAGACTTGGATCTGGAAGTTTTGCCTTTGTCCCACCCTGGGCAAGCACTGTGATAGGAGTGTGCAAGCACTGTGACAGCAGTGGGCAAGCACTGTGACAGGAGTGTGCAAGCACTGTGACAGCAGTGGGCAAGCACTGTGACAGCAGTGTGCAAGCACTGTGACAGCAGTGAGCAAGCACTGTGACAGGAGTGGGCAAGCACTGTGACAGCAGTGTGCAAGCACTGTGACAGCAGTGAGCAAGCACTGTGACAGGAGTGTGCAAGCACTGTGACAGGAGTG